>APFE030330044.1:0-13995 GCA_000404065.3 Pinus taeda
GGTATTATTGCAAGTTTGTTAAGAATTATGGGAGAATAGCAGCACCTCTAACAACATTATTGAAGAAAGATTCATTTTCATGGACTCCAGAAGCAACAAAGGCCTTTGAACATTTAAAGAGGCAATGTGCGAAGCACCGGTCTTAGCTACACCGGACTTCACAAAAGCCTTTCTTGTGGAATGTGATGCTTCAGGAAATGGAATTGGTGTTGTTCTAATGCAAGATGAAAGACCCATTGCTTTTGAAAGTCGTCCAATCAAGGGAAAGTTTTTACACAAAGCTATTTATAAGAAGCAAATGTTGGCAATACTCCATGCACTTAAGAAAAGGCGACCCTACCTAATGGGAAGACACTTCAAGGTAAAAACAGATCATGATAGCCTTAAATACTTTTTAGAACAAAGATTATCCTCTGAAGGGCAACAAAAGTGGGTCACAAAGATGTTGGGTTATGACTTTGAAATAATCTACAAAAAAGGGAAGCAAAATGTGGTGGCAGATCCACTCTCAAGAAAGGATGAGGATATGGAAGCATTGTTGTGCACCATTTCTATTATCCAACCAGATTGGATAAATGAAGAAAGGGAGGAATGGAAGAATGATGAAGAAGTTTGGGCACTTATTTGAAAGTTACAACAAGATTCCAGTACGTCTGATACATTTAGCTAGCAAAATGATTCGTTATGGTACAAAGATCGCTTATACCTTTGTAATAATTCCTAGATAAAAAAAAAGATTCTTATGGAATTGCACACTTCTCCCTTAAGAGGGCACTCAAGATTTTTAAAAACTTACCATAGGGTTAAGAAGGAATTTTTTTGGGATGGCCTTCAATTAGATATTCAAAATTTTGTGGCAGAATGTTTGGTTTTCCAACAAAATAAAGTTGAAACAATTAAGACACCAGGTCTATTACAACCTTTATCCATTCCAAGCCAACGTTGGGAGGAGGTTTCAATGGATTGTATCACAGGTTTACCCAAGTCTGAGGGAAAGAGTGTCATCATGGTGGTAGTTGACAGACTTACCAAGTATGCACACTTTTGTGCATTGTCACATCCATTTAAAGCTAGTACAGTTTCTACTGCATTTAGGGAAACAATTCAAAAGCTACATGGAAACCCAAAGATTATTGTAAGTGACAGAGATCCCATTTTCACTGGAAATTTTTGGACAGAATTATTTTCTTGTCTTGGTACTCAGTTAGCTCATAGTCATCTTATCATCCTCAATCTGATGGGCAAACTGAGATAGTAAACAAATGTTTGGAAGGATATCTTCGTTGCTTTGTATCTGATAAATAGACATAATGGGTCAAATGGTTGCCTCTCGCTGAATGGTGGTATAACACTTCCTTCCATACATCAACAAAAATGACCCCATTTATGGCACTTTATGGATATCAGCCACCATCCATCAATCATATTTAAGAGAAAATTCTAAGGTTTAGGCAGTGGAACATCACATCGAACATCAACAACAAGTCCTCCAACTCTTAAAGGATAACCTCGTGTTGGCACATAATAGAATGAAACAACAGGCAGATCAACATCGCAACAAAAGAAGTTTTGATGTAAGTGATTGGGTATTCCTGTGGCTACAACCATATAAGAAAATGTTCCTCAAGCAAGCTAATAAGGATAATAGATTATCACCAAACTATTATGGTCCATACAAGGTGTTGCAAAAGATTGGTACTATGGCATACAAATTGGAGCTTCCTCCAGCTTCTCGATTGCACCCAGTTTTCCATGTTTCATGTTTTAAAAAGGTTATAGGTGACAAGCTCCCAGTTAAAACAAGCTCCCAGTTAAAACAATATTGCCAGAACTTGACGAGGAAGGAAAAATTATATTGGAACCGGAAGCAGTCACAGAAACAAGAACTCGACATGTACGAAATCGATCAATGTAAGAGTATCTTATCAAGTGGAAGAACTTATCCGCTGAAGATTCCACATGGGAGGATGAGAATTTTATACAGAAGTATTTAGAACTACTCAAGCATTGAGGACAACACTTTTTTGAAGGAGAGGGGCATGTTGGGTCCCTATAATACTAGCGATTACCCCATTACTATTGTAATTGTACCCCTTATTAATATTGTTGTGCCCCCATTATCCCCATATTGTTATTGTTGTGCCCCATAGAATCCCTCTATTTTTATTTTTGTGGCTTTATATTATTATTAGGTCGGCTGGGTTATATTGTGACTCCTTAGACTCCTATAGATAGAAATGAGGTGTTGTCATTTGTATCGTCCAAGAATAGTTCATTTATGTAATGTAAAGGAGGTTGCCCGCTCGAAGAGGCTGAATTTTAAGGCGTTGATCTATCTTTTCAATATTTTTCTTGAGCTGGTTTCATAACATCGTTGAATGACTATGATGAAACTTGCATGATAGTGCATTCAACTTCATGTATGACTAAGACAAATTTTTACATAGTGAATACAACTTGTACACACAAAGTGAGACCTTGTGCATGTCGAGAACATGACTACCAACATGACATTGTGACCAACATGTAGAAAGATGTCCGGTGAATGGTCAAGTGAGGAGGGTACAAAGACTCAACATGGGCTCACAAGATGATTCCAAGTGCTTGCAAACATCAAGGAAAAACCCAAGGAAGACTTCAAAATTTAATGTAGGCAAAAATTTTGGAGGGTGTTGGACCCACTACAACACTTGGTGACACAATGGTTGAACGCTAGGTTCTCTATTTTCATCCATTGACACCATTGTGCCTTGGTATTTTAGGGGTTATTGAATCATTGTGTGGGTTACTTCAGCTTCCCCACTTACCCCATGGAAAGACATGGTTCACCTTTTTCCAACTCAATGAAACAAAACAACAAGTTTCAATTTGATCACAGTGTTTCGAAATCGGGAAAGGTAGTTTAGATATCGAGTTAAAAAAATTTAGAGCATAGGTTTTCATCTCTGGTGTTGCTCCACTGCCAATAGACTTGGACAGTACCCTGATGGAGTCACTCAGGAACACCCACATTTCTCCACTACCAGCAAGCATGGTCAATACCCTGGCAGAGTTGCATGCTTCACCCCTCTGCATAGGAAGCCTCTCTTCTTTCACCTTTGTATTTTTTAATAGGATTGTGCATAGGCACTTATTTATTTTTGGGGAAGAAGAGGGATCCTGACTTATTGAGAGTAGAAGAGGTTGTTCCTTCAAAGAGGAATGTAAGACCTCTAACATAGGTTTTCTCATTTAGATTTTCCACTTCTCCATTTCTACTACTTGGATGAGCTTCAACACACTAAGAAGAAAGTTGAGTACCGACATGGGGTTTCCTAGTGTGAACATAGGTTCATGAATAGACCCAATCTTCCCTTGTAGATGACTCATATTTTCCATCAAGATTTCATTGGTTGAAGATTACAAACCAGCACAAATAAGATAGATGCAGGATAGGCCAAGCACTATAGTTTCATAAGAATCTTGTTGGGAGTGGGATCCCCCAAGGTTCATTTTGGGGCTAAATGCCCATGTTTTTGTAATATTATTGTAAAGACTCCACATTTTGTGGTCATGGAGCATGAAGGTATTATATGTCACAAAGGGTAGTCTACCCTTAGTTTTGTAAAGTAAGGTTGACTGTAAGATATCTACCCATGGTCCACGGACCATTGGATTGTATTAAAAGAGCTAAGCTCTAAGTAGTTAAGAGAATAACACAAGGAAGAGAGTCAGAGCTTTAGAGCAAGAAGTCTAAGCCTTGGGTTGTAGCATAGGTAGAGGCTTTGTAGCTGAGTGTGTAGAGGCCTAGGGTAGAAGTTTGCAGTTGTGTGCGCTGACCCCTCTAACTGTGTGCGCAGGGTGAACAAAGTCTGTAATACTTGGAAGATATTAATAAAAGGAGTTATTTTGCAATTTCTGTGTATTTGTTATATTGATGGGTTTGGATATTTTGTGTACGAATTCTGTTTATTATGCTTATATGATGCGTGAATGAATTTAATTACATTGAATAATTGAATGAAATCATGAATATATGCTAACATTGTGACAACTTTAAGTATTTGACAAGAGAAGAAAATCACTTATGATAATTGAGGAATCTACACAGCACGCTGCTATAGTAGCATGAAAGCACCTAAGCTATGGGTTAGAGTTGCGCAAAGGTCAATCGTGTACTTTCACAAAGGTATTGAAAGCCAGAACAGAGGGTTTTTCTTCCAAGCCCTAGAGCAAGATCACCTATGTGAAAGTAGGGATAGAAGAGATCAAACGACATCACAACCATCTCAAGGGTGCAGAAACTTGGTTCCAGCATCCCCCCATACTGCTTTGGGTAAGACTTCGGTCCGCGCTCCGCAAGCTGATGCCGAAAGGGCCAATACTGTAGGGATGTTTTTGACTAATTAACGTTGTATCTGGGTCAAGCCCCCTGAAGCCAACAAATGGTTTTGTTTCCTGGACCAAAATATACATAAGACATATGTGATGTCATATCACTGGAATCCAATTAAGAAGGAAATTGGAGACTGGTTGGATAGAAAGATCCATGAATTCATGGCATAGGAAAACAGAAACCCGTGACTGTCAAAAGAACAATGGTTGGACCGATACCTATATATATAGAGATCCATGAAATCTTTTTCTATTGAGCTATGTGAGTGGATCATGAAGCTAGCAGATAGCAAGGGAAGGTGGAAACTTGATAGCCCTATTGTGTGGACCCCAGAGCTAGTGCAAAGATTGGAAGCATCAGAGGATAAGATCACCTGCACTATCTATTATTGGCTCGATCACATCATAGGAGGATTTGTGACTGAATTCACGGTCGACACCTCAGTCAGCTATAGAGAGGCAGAGCAACGATTTTTCAAAGGACCGAGAGGTAAGTACGTAAAATCTTTGAATACTTGGATTAAAATGAAGTTGTGCGAAAAATGGGTTATGTAGCTACCTTGATGTTCGGGACTACGTGAAGTAGAAAAAATTATAGGAACGAAGGAAATAAGGGTCCGAAGTATAGCCCCTTGATTTCACCCCCTAGAAGAGATGAAGAAGGGATAGTGAAGGTCTCTCCATGAAGTGTTTTTTAGTTAATAAGACAAGGATTACCGTCAATACAACCTCCACCCACACCACCTCCGACTTTACCGCCATCACCTCCAACCTCACCCGTACAATCTCCACCTCCACCACAGTTCAGTATGGAAAATACAGTGAAGTTGTCTTTGCTCAAAGGCTTGGGAAATGAGGACCCAGACCAATTTTGGTTCATTGTGAGGGTTGTAATGATAACCCGAATGCTGGAGTAGCTAACATCTAGGAAACAATAAATAGGGAATTCAGTAGGCCTAAATCTGAGGTGCAGTCGATGGTTGGATTCAAAGAGATCGTGATGCAACTAGGAGAGATGCCTTGGGAACTAGATCAGAGGCTGAAATGTACAATCTGAGAAGCCAACATGAATTTGACATATGGAAAGCATCATGAGTGGTTTGTGGCTTTGCTACTACCACACTTAAGGAGTTCGTTTTTGCAACAGAAGGTAACAACTAAGGTAGAGGCCTTGGAGATTGCCATGAGACTACATGAGACTTAGATGCCATATCATAATCTAGGAGTTTAGCAGATCCATGCACAGCTGAAGAATCTGTGCATTAAGATGCAAAGTCTGAAGCAGGATAGGATGGTTCTTCTAGAGTTACACAAGGAGGTATCGTGCTTGAAATGAAACAGTTAGGGTCATGACAAAGACTGTTACCTAGTCTTTGAAAATTACCTTGCAGGAGGAGGACCGATGCCTTTAAGGCCAGAAGCTCAAGCAGTACCTAGTGCAGGACCTGCCTTATGGTGCACTATTTGTCAAGTAAATGGAAAACATGCCACAGATAACTATCACTTGCTACAAAAGTATGTACAAGAACCGCAATAGCTGTTCTGCAACTTTTGTAGGTTGGTAGGACATGATGAGCGTGCTTTTAGGAGCTATGAATTGGTGATGGTTAGAACTCCCACCTACAGGGTTCAGGTCGAAACGCAGGCCCTTAACTAGAATGCAAGGATGGCGCAGATAGGATTTCAAAGGTGCGGACGAGGCCAAGGTAGAGGACGACCTAGTAGAGGTCGAGGACAGTTGATTTGCTACAATTACAGAGGAAAAGGACACTACGACCATGATTTCACTAATCCAACGCATCTGTCGTGCAATTATTGCACATTGTTTGATCATGAAATGAAAGATTGTCCTATGCTGATAGCTAGGATACATGACAAAAGGGTGCTACCACGTTCGCCGACTTAGAACCTGTAGATGATGAGGTTTGAGTCGCCAGAGGAAGATCCAAATATAAATATAGTGCTTAGAAGTGGAATCAAGATGGGGATGACAAGGGGAAATGACCAGAAGGGAGTACATGGGTTCGCAAAGTCCTGGCGAAAGATGTTGAGTTCAATTTGGAGCGTGCTCGTGAAACATTCAAGGAAGATAAGAAGATCTTCGCTAACACCTCCACCTTAGGAAGTAAAGATAAGCCTAAGCCCGAGATGGACCCCTCTATGCTCACAACATTCCTAGAAACCTGTATCAAGTTACTGTGCAACAATAAGGAAGTGAAAGGGTTACAATAACTCATCAATACATGAGCTGGAACCACGCGTAGTACAAAATATTGGTAAGCATAAAACAGGGATGGAATGGGAGATGAGACTGACTGCACAAATAAGAGAGTATGAAATGAATGAGGTCATTTTGGACCTAGGGTCAGATGTGAATGTCCTACCAAAGAAGACTTGGGAACAAATGGGGAGATCTGCACTACAATGTTCTCCGATTCAGCTAAGGATGGTGAATCAACAAAAAATCATGCCAATCGGGCAGCTGCAAGGGGTGATCGTGGATATTGAGCAGGCAAGCACACTGGATGATTTTGAAGTAATAGAGATAGTGGATGAAAATAATCCCTACCCTAAACACCTAGGAATTGGTCGGGCTATTGATATGAATGGAGTAATCAATATGAAGAATTGAAATATGATCTTTGAGAAGAAATCACTATTCGTAATAACACCCCTTGATGTTGTTGAAGGATCACGCTATACTGAATCAGTCTGTGATTATGAGAGTGATGATGATCTAGATTGCATTAATAAGATAATAGAGCAAGACCAAGATTTGGTGAATCCCACCGTAGATGGAAGGATTACATGGGATCACGAGAGTTCCTGCACTCGAGACTCTGATGAAGAAATAAAACATTGTTAGAATCGGTTACATGAAGTAATGACACTAAATTGCAACGTGATGACCCGATCGCTGCACTATGTGTCATCAAAGGTAAGAGATCTACCTAGTTATGATGGTTTATATGAGGTAGATATCTTTTTGGATGCATTAGAAATGGAGGTACTAGAAAAGCAATGCTTCTAGGCCTTGGACTAGGCACTGCACGCTACACCCATAAGATGGTGGGGTACACATAAGGGAAGCTTTGATGATTGGCACGAATGTATGAGGATGATGAGAACACAATTTGGAAAGCCTAAGATGTGACTAACCAACAAGTATAATGGATAGAATGATCCATGCATACATCTGGCCAAATGGACACAGTCTTATGGAGAAAAGCCCCAACTTGAGTGGGTGCACCTGTTCTGTCATAAATTGGATGATATCCCAATGAATTGGTATATATAAAGAGAGATCTGCCTTGGGACAGGCAAATGGGATATCCTACGAAGGATTCATGATGACATTCAGTTTTGAGGACGAGTTTGATAGTATTGATGAAGCACTACAAGAGGGGAAAGCAACTATCTTTAGGACACAGTGGGATCCTTTAGACCTAATTCAGCCTAAATGGGCTACTCAGCTAAGTCACACACTCGAATGTTATAATGTAACTACTAAAGATGAAGATGAGGATCCATAGAAGATCATCATTCCAGAAACAGAAGGCCACCGTGAGGTTCAGGGACCACAGATTAAGAGCCCTGATATAACTTTGCCAGTGAAAATAAAACAAGTGAACAATGGTATGGAGGTAGAGCCCAAATTTTGAAGATTGGAGACTATTGGGGCTATGTGACAGTGGATAAGGTCATTGAATTACTCCACAAATACTAGGACTTATTCCCTACCAATTTTATGGATCTAGACAGAATAATTGAATACCTATGAGTGATGAAGATCATGTTAAACACTGACGCAAAGCCAGTTAAGCAGAGGCCTTACTGCCTCAATCCAAAATACAAGGAGAAGGTCCACTTAGAGCTAGAAAAAATTCTAGCGACAGGCATCATTGAGCCTATGGAAGAATTCAATTTGGTAAGCCTAATGGTGGCGCAAGAGAAGAAGCAAAAGGATGAAATAAGGATATGTGTGGATCTAAGAAAACTAAATGACACTTGTGTGCATGATCCTTTCCTGACTCCATTCATGGATGAATCGTTGGGCAATGTAGGTGGCCAAGAAACATATTCCTTTACTGATGGGTTCTCTGGGTACCACCAAGTCAAAATCCCACCGGAGGATAGGAGAAAGGTGACCTTCGCAACTAAGTGGTGTTATTTTCAATACACTGTAATGCCATTTGGATTGAAGAATGTGCCTACAAACTTTTCGCGCCTGGTTGTTGTGGCATTCAAGGAATTTATTCATAAGTTCATGGAGGTATATTTTGATGAGTGGAATGTATTTGGGCTAGTTAAGTGCCATGTAGGAATCTTGCACTTGATGTTGGACACCTGTCGAAGATACTAGATCGCACTCAACCTCAAGAAGTGTCTGTTTTGAATTCCTTTTGGGAACCGATTGGAGCATGTGGTTTGTAGACAAGGAATGATGGTAGACCCTATAAAGATCATGATGATACTGAACATGGAAGCGTTGAAGAGTGTGAAACAGTTGCGCGCTACTCTAGGACATACAAAATATTAGAGAAATTTTATGAAAAGCTATGCCCAAATCACTACACCGATGGAAAAATTGTTGAAGAAGGATATCACGTTCTCCTAGAATGATGACTATAAGAAAATATTAGATATATTGAAGGAAAAGATGGTTACCACACTGATTCTAGTCTTCCCAGAGTAGAAGAAAGAGTTTCATGTACATGTCGACACGTCATGTATATCACTGGGGGCAGTACTAACACAAGACGACGGAGAAGGATTGGACCATCCTATTGCGTTCGCAAGCGGTAGACTATCCAAAGTAGAGAAGAAATATTCTACCTCTAAATGTGAGCGGCTATCTATGTTGTATGTGCTCCAGAAGTACTGACACTACTTACTATAAGGCCATTTTAAGATGTATATAGATCACTTCGTGCTGAAGTACCTGGGAAGTAAGCCTATGTTGGGGGGACGAATCTACATATGGCTCTTATTGTTCCAAGGATATGATTTCGAAGTTGTTGTAAAGCCTAGATGATTGAACGCGGGACCAAACCATCTGTCACGCATCAAAACAAGGGAGGAACCTACTAACTTGGAAGAAGGATTGTCTGATGCGCAACTATTTGTAGTGTGTGTCACGGATGTTCATTTTGAGGATATTATACACTTCCTAATAATAGGAACTGCACTAGAAGGATACTCTGTCCAGCAAAAGAAGGAATTAGTGGTGCACGCGACAGATCTATCTGTCATTGTTGGGCATCTATACAAGATGGGGACTAATTAGATATTGCAATGGTATGTACCTGAGTTTAAATGAAGCATCATCCTCGTGGACACTCATGGGGGTCCCATGGGATGACATTGCGCAGGGAGAGCAACTGCGCAAAAGATTCTACGCGCAGGGTTGTGATGGCCAACCCTTCATCAAGATTCAAAAGCATATTGCAAGGCTTGTGATGTATGTCAAAGAATAGGCAAGCCATTGTGGAGGGACAAAATTCCTTTAAATCCAAAAATGAATTTGCAACCCTTCGAGAAGTGGGCAATAGACTTTGTAGGACCCATTTAGCCACAAGGGAAGATAGGAGCAAGTATCACTGTGACAAAGTATTTGGCTTGTTGGGCAGAAGTGCGGCTGGTGAAGGATTACACGGGCACGACGGCCGTGGAGTTTCTCTTTGGGCTTTTAATGATGCAATTTGGGTGTCCAAGGAATATGATGAGTGATTGTGGTATGCACTTCCTGAATGAGATGATCAGCGCACTAACAGAGGAATTTCAGGTATATCACCAGAAGAGCACACCTTATCATCCACAGGCTAACGGGACACTGGAGGCATTCAACAAAGTGCTTGAAAACACGTTGACCAACGTTTGCAATGCTCAACAAAGTGATTGGGACCTACCCATACCCGCAATATTGTGGGCTTATTGAACAACATGTAAAAATTTGAAGGGACAAATCCCGTTTATGCTTGTCTATGGTGTGGAAGCCATAATGCCTATGGAATACATCATGCCTAGTCTGCGCATAGAAATGCTCACAGGTATGATGGATTGTGGAGCCCTAGAAGAGAGGCTCACACAGTTGGATGAGCTCGAAGAAGAAATATTTTTTGCTAGATTTCACTAGTAGGTCCAAAAGAAGCGTGAAAAGGCATGGCTTGATCGACACATCAAGCTACGCACATTTAAGGTAAATGATTTGGTTTTGTTGTATGACAGTAAGTTTGATAAATTCCTTGAAAAATTTAGGATGCATTGGTTAGGGCCTTATTTTATTAAGGAGATTATCGACAGAGGAGCGGTATAACTAGTCAAGTTAAATGGATAACCCTTCCCAGGAAAGGTGAATGGCAGGCATTTGAAGCCATACACCAGTGGTCGAACCATGTGACCAAATGAAAGTAGCACAGTCTTAGTGCTCCAAGAAACTAAAAGGAGGTGCGCGACTATAAACTACACTGTCCAAGTTGGGGAACTACGTGATTGGAAGACGGTGTGAAGCAATGACATGTCATTGGGTCCATGGCAGCACGAAGGGAGCTCCACTACTCACAGATAAATCGTGTAGGTTAGCAGGAAAGTGACCGTTAAAGTCACTATTCATGAAAAGATGGCAGAAGTGAGGTCAAATGGAGCGGGTGTCCGACATTTAAGATGAAATTTATGGTTTAGATCCTTGCAAATCTGCTGACAATCTCACATTAATGAATTGATTTTAGGGGGAACGGTCAAGTTTGAATTCAAATTGGCATTTTGAGAATTGAGTTGTTGCGCTCTCAGGTGCACATGAACTATGAATTCTTTCAAGACCCGATAGCGAGTCCAATGTTTGAACAATTATCAAAATAGATACAAGCACTAGTGAAAATCATCATGTCAACGCGCGTAGAAGATATGAACACCGAAGTAGTGGCCACCAAGGAAAATGTGCAGGAAATTGACATGAGGACCAAAGAAGATACCCTGAAAGTGGCTGAAGTACTAGCGAGGTGCCTAAATCCTCAAAAATGCTGAGACTGAAGCCAACACCAACCAAGGAGACCATGAAAGATAAGAAGGACAAGCAGCCTATCATACTAGTGCACGCGTCATTGAGACAAAACCCAACTAAGCCCATTGCCCAGGAGAAAGGCAAGGCTATAAACCTAGAGCTAGAAGAGGAGGATATCAAAGACATCCCCATGGATGATGAGGATATGGGAGTGGAAATAGAGGAGGTTGGAGCCCAGGGTGCGGACCTTATTACACGCTTGCTGGAATAAGTCCCTTCGCACAAGCCTAAGTCCAAGGTCCCCAAGGACATTGATGAAATTAAGTCTCCCCTACAAACCCTATTGCTACCAGATGAGATCAATTTTGATAGTTCGCATTTGGCATGGGTGTCGATTTTGAAGCTCATAGACTGGGACTTGGCAAACCATGAGAAGTTCCTACACATGGCAACCGAACAATTGATGCACCACATCATAGACACAACTATGGGGACGACTACACTGGAGCTGTGGAAGTGGCTCAGAGGAGTAGAGAAGCCAGGATTACTCAACCTGCTCTGGGTGTCGCACTATAACCACACCCTTGTGACGATTTTATTCATCAATCAGCTACTGTTCTTGGTGCACAACAGGTGTCTGTGCCTTGACGAGATAATACCCATCATTGATATGTTGACTCACCGCATCACACACCCATCGTATACAGGCAAAAATCCAATCATTATTTTTGGTGGCAAGGGTGGCAAGCTGGCGCTCGTAGAGTCAATGAAAGAGAAGCTCAAATTGGTGAAGAATTCACGCAGGTACAAAATCTCCAGAATCTGCGACCCCATTATGAAGGTGGCAATGCAGATCCTTCTAGGGAAGGTGATGTGGAAGTGTCACACTAACGAGGTGTTGATGCTTGTCGTCATGCTCGCACAGAAGTGCATGGAAGGAGTCTAGTTTAACTGGTCAAACTACCTTCGCGGTGAGTTTCTTGCCAACTACCATGAAGCACAGGAGTAAAGAAAGATGTTCCACTACGCGTGGCTCTTACTCTCGATTGTGCTTGTAGCATGGGAGCTACTAGAAGAGAGACAAATCCCCTTCATTGCATCGAGCCTCCCTAAAGCAGTGAAGTACGATTCACTGTGGGCAACCAAGGATGCGGAGAACATTCATGACAGCAAATCTTTTGGATCCTGATGGAAATGAATATCAAGATGGCTATGAATCACAAGACATGATTTTCACCCACAGTATATGCTAACATATAGAGTTATGCCAAATTCAAAGCTGATTTCCATTGGATCTCAATCACGATGCAGAAGGACCTTATGTAGAAGTGGTACGACTTGTCGTACCTAACCACAGATGATGCCATCGATGCGGTGTTGGATAAATGGAAAGTAGAGTGGTGCATCTCCATAGACTTGGAAGTGGGTGGGAGAAATTTTTCCACACAAAAGAAGAATGACAAGGCCAAGCTGAAGATGGAGCAGCTGGTCGAGAAGAGGAAGAAGGAGGTCACTGAGAAGGCCAAGGCAGAGAAAATAGGAAAGGAGGCAGAAAAACAAATGGGAGGGAAAGAGCAGGGCTCTGACAAAGGTGCGCAGTCACCTTCACCTACAACTGAAGAAGAGGACATAGAGTAGCATGGTATGGACCCTCAGGAGACGTCTGGACATATTAAGCGCCCGAGAGAGCCGAAAAAGGGAGGGTCAAGAAAGAAGTCCAAGGTGACCAAGACCTTATTGGACCCCATCACACTAATGGAGGGAGATTTATATGAAATTAGTGATACAGTCAAAGATGTCACCCCAAAGGCCCTACAACAATTTGAAACACAACAACATATCATCCTAGGGGCCATCCAGACTAGATTACAGGAGTTACAGGCCCACATGTCGCAGGTTGGTATGGTGTCTTCCAGCTTGGCTATCGGCACATCAGAGGTTGTTGATATGCTGTGCACGAAGTCTTCCAATGCGCTAATGTTGCTAGATGGAGCATTGATAATAGAAAATGAGGCTGATAGGCCCATTGTTAGTGCCTTGAAGGGAATAGGATTGAACCTGGTAGTGCTCCTGCATAAAGCACTCCACTCCTTGCATGATGGCGTAATTGTAGAGCTGAGGGCCCAAGAGTATCGTGCCCTCCAAGTGATCTGCGAGCACAGAATACATAATTAGCAGATGGCCTTGCAGAGTGATGCTGCCATCATTTCTAAGGATGAGGTGACCAAACAGTGTAAGAAGATCATACAAGTCGTAGAGGAGGCCTGCAGAATGGTCCTAGAATTGGCCATTCTAGAGGAGGAGCTAATTGAGGTCTGCATCCATAAATTGGAAACAGGGGTGTGCGACACTTAGATGCATATGGCACGGGTTTAGTTGGAGCTGAACTTGTAGATTACAGAGCTCTAGTTGAGGGCTCAACCTTCAACATCGCCAAAGGTAAAGGAATAGGGGGTGTGCTTTGTCACAGAAGCAGACACGATAATGGAGAGTGTTATGAAACCAGCTCAAGAAAAGATAGAAAATATAGATCAACGCCTTATAATTCAGCCTCTTCGAGGGGGCAACCTCCTTTACATTACATAAATGAACAATTATTGGATGATTCAAATGACAAAACC
>APFE030330050.1:0-67031 GCA_000404065.3 Pinus taeda
TTGTTATTTTTGTGGCTTTATATTATTATTGTTAGGTCGGCTGGGTTATATTGTGACTCCTTAGACTCCTATATATAGAAAGGAGGTTTTATCATTTGTATCATCCAAGAATTGTTCATTTATGTAATGTAAAGGAGGTTGCCCCCTCGAAGAGGCTGAATTCTAAGGCGTTGATCTATCTTTTCTATCTTTTCTTGAGCTGGTTTCATAACAAAAAATTGTGATTTGGAGGCAAATTAAGCAAAGGAAGCTAAAAACCCTATTTTCCAACCAAATTTGCTTGGCGCTGCCCATCAAAGGCAGTGCATTGCGCATCAGTGGGTTTCTGCTAGTGTTAATTTGCAAGGGTGCTGCACATCAAGAGGGCGTTGTGCATTGGGCTCAATGCGCTGTGCATCAGTCTAGAAGTTGCCAAAACGTTCCAAATCACTCAATAACCCTCAAAAACACTGCATTTCTATTCTACAAGTATGTTGTCAATGTCCTTGAGCTGAATTTGATCTCCTACCAATGTTCTTCATGAGTTTTGCATTTTGAAACTTAAACCCTATCTTGTCTTCATTATTTTCCATTTTATTGTACAACTTCACTCCATAATCACAACCAACATCATTAAAACCCTTTTCTATCTTCCATTGTCCTAAAACACTCCATTTATCCCATTTTCCATATTCCATTCCCCTAAAACAACTAATTCCCTTCATCAAACCCTAAATCCCTCACTAAACCCTAGTTTCCCAAAACTTAACCCTTCATTCACTAACTCCATTTCCCATTAGTAAAATCTCTTCATACTCATCTCCCTTGTCCTCCCTCATTACCATTTTCTACCATATCATCATCACATCACTTCCCTAAGACAAGCACCAAGCACCATGGCAAGAAATAGTGAGTCAAGCTATGAAGAAGAAACACTAAGTGACAGTTCAAGAGAAAGAAATGTACAGCCTAGGAGACCTCACAAGGGTGGGAAAATTATTAGAGAGGAACCTATTAGCATTATTGAACTCCTTGCTTGCCCCCTTGCTACCACTTGTTTTAGATACCAATCTTGCTTTGAGTTTTGTGAGATGGTTGGGAGGGTTAAGTATCATCATGAATTAGCAAGGAAATTTGTCATAAACATGGAGAATAATATGGTACACCTTACTGGGATCAATTTCACTCTTTCACCAACTATTATTGCAAAAGCAACTAGAATGCCAGATGTAGGGGAAAGGTGGCACAAAAGACAAAATATCAGCAAGCAACATTATGAACCATATATTAAGGCCAAATATCATGGTAAATTGAGCAGGGTGTTTCCTTCCAAGTTCTTGGAGGACTGGTATGTTCCACTTATGAAACTCATCATCAAATACTTCACATGTGAGGGTAGGTTCTCCAAACTCTATGCCTATCATATCAGATTACTTATGCACTTCACCAGGGTTAGAATGATGAGTATTCCATATTTAATATGCAAAAAGATAGAGGGGATGGCTGTGATTGCAAAAACAAAACCATACCCATAGCAGCTCAACAGTATTTATCACTTTGTTGTCATCAAGATTATTGTTGTGTATCAGCTCACTTAGTTGGGAGTGCCATGGGAAAACTTAATTTCCCATGAAATCTTCAAGGGGCCTCAAATTTTTACAGATCCTCAAGAGGAATGTGAACCTTCTAGGCAACAAAAAGATCTTGAAAGAAAAACAAAAGAGGCTCACATTCCTGTGTTTATAACTTATGAAAAAGGCACCAAGAGACTTTTTGTAGCTGCCAAACGAGTATTATCTCCTTCAGGGGTGAAGGGGTCTCCTTTTCTTCACTGGATCACACAAAAATGCTATCTTCACCTGGGGTGAAAGGGGCTTTGCCTTCTTCTTCAGTTGAACAGTTACAGGACAAAGGAAAGCAAAAATTACATGATGAAGAGCCTTTTGAAGGGCAAGACAGGGATTTTGTTTTGGTTGAGGAAGATGACATTGATTTGGGCTCTCAAAGCTCAAGACTCAAGGATGTGATCATCAAAGAGAAAGAAGCTAAAATCCAAGGCTTATCACTTGACCTTGAGAGGGCTAAATGGATCATTAACTTCCTTGAGCAAGAGAACAAGAAATTGGAGGACAAACAAACAATTATGGAGCTGCAAACCATTAGGGAAGACCATCAAGTGGCAAAAAGAAGAAAAATAAACATGACATCACTAGAGAAATAAATAGAGGCTGGCCGAGAATGATGGTTGGAAAGAGTGAATATCCACCTTAAGAAGCTACTTGATAAGCCTAACAAGGAGAAGCACATGTTGCGCCACATGGCTTATCATTACTTAGCTCAGAATAAAATTTGCAAGACAAGGATAAAAAGCCTAAAAGCTAAGTTAAAGAGAGCCTTAAAAGCCAAAAAGGAGCAAGATAAACTTAAAATTTTGGCTAAAGCTTCCTTGGCTCAGCAAAAAAATTAGTAAGCTTGCCTCTTGCCAAATTTGAAGCAATTTTGAGAAAATTTTGTCATTTCACAATTTTTAAATGCAAAACACAGGAATTTTCATCTGGTGGCATTGCACATTAAGTTGGCTTGGAATTTTGAAAGATGGCTTGCATTTTTGGATTCCCCATGGAAAAATACTAAAACCCAAAAAGTTTCATGAAATTTGGAGATCTGGGTCACCTAAAGGGAAAAAAACAGCTAAAAAATGCCCTCTCTGCCACTTTTTGGACCCATAAGAACCAGTCTTTGGAGAAGTTATTTTTGAAGGGGCAAATGGACTCCAAATCCAAAACTTCTAGTTGTCCTAGAAAGTAGGCAGGCCGATATTTCCAACAAGCCATCGTGGACCTAATTTAGTGAAGTGGAAGGCCTTCAAACTCAGCCTTGAAGTGGCGCTATGCATCAGGCTCAGGGCACTGTGCATCAGGCAAAAGTTTGCCAATTTTGCTTAAAAACTCAGAATTTCGCCTAGTTTTCTACCAGTTTGACTTTTTATTCTCTCTTTAGTAAATTTGTGATGTAATATGACATAACTTGACGTACTATGATGTAAAAATGATGAAAAATGACTTAAGGAGGTACATACATCAGTTAGAGGTTGTTTGAGGATGAATGAATCAGTTTCCATAGTTTTAGAGGCAAACTGTTCCACTACTTATTTTTTAGTTCCAAGTTTATATCATGTTGAAACATCTCCTTGACTCATGAATTGGACCCATGATGGCTAGCGTAGGTGGTTTGATGCCTATATCTTGTACTTTCTTACTCATTTGTCAAGGTTGGACTCTTGTGGATGCATTGAGCTACTTTGTACATCACTTGTGTAGTTTGGCAAGGAAATGAACTAGGGTTTTGCAACATTTTGTGGGATTCTTGTGGTAATGTGGATTAGCATCGTTTTCTCCTCTGTTATTCAGTTTATCTTATGTGTATATGTGTCATCATCTCTCCTTTTTTGCATAACTAAATGAATCAAGATTAAATGGTGGAATCCATTGATTTTCAGTGTGCTACCTTGGGGTTTATTTAGTTCTAAATGTTTTTTGTTGTTTGAAAAGGATTCATGAACCTTAAATGCCCTCTCTAACTCCTCACCAGTCTTTAGACTCACGATCACATTCATTTCAAATTGCTAAAACACTTGCCTACCTCACCCCACAGAAACCTCTGCAAATCTAAGTTGATTTCATGGACCCAAAACTGCCTTCCCCATCTGATCCAGTAACCAACCATTAAAAATCAAACAAAATCCTCTAAGAAAACATACCTAACTTAAAATTAGAATTCATATCAGTCATCTCAAGCCTTACTTGCCATATTTTCTTTGAGATTGACAAGGAGAGTGCCCTCTCCTAACCTAGTAGGGCTAGCTACCAGGTTAAGTGTGGTTTGATGTTACCCTAGACGTAACTTTCTTAGACTGAGGTAGATTTAGGCCCTAACATAGTGGCGACCATACTAGGGAAGAACTGACAACTATTACCCCAGTACATTAAACAATTCTAGACTTTTGGATGATTAGTTTAGAATTCAGTAGGCTAATAGGACTGCAATGTCAATTTGAATTTTGGGAATAATTCAACACACTGGCTTCCAGACGATACACCAGGGCCAATCCTGATCTTGATCCTCCTCCTGTGTATGAAAGCCCAAAACTCATTCCAAGAATTCTCTAGCAAGAAATTTATGTGATACCGGTCTTTAGATCTCATTCATGCCCAGTTATACTTGAATATCTTGAAGATCTCCCGTTTGATGAACATTTTGATCTATCTTTGTTTGAAACTAAATCTGAAAGCGCAGTTGGTGCTACTATTCTAAATCCAGATTTTGTCCAATATCTTGAAACTGAAAGGGAAAATAGATCAATTGATTCTTATATTTTGAATCTTCAAAATCTATTGTGGCTACGAATATTCTCGAGTTCTTAGAATCTGCATCTGTTACTCTTGGTTCATCTGTTGTTGTGTCTAGTTTAGAAATTCCTACTGAACCTCCTTTTATCCCCACTCTTCCCGTGCAGCCCACCATATCTGATCAGAGATCTGTTGTCTCTTCTCCCCCATCAACCCCTTCTACACCTCAAACATATATCATTTCTTCACCTCCTTTGACACTGCATACATCCATCACATCGACTACTATCATTATTGCAAAATCGTCCTACATCCCCAAGGCCAGTTTCAAATCCACCTCAAGCAATGGCTGCTAGATATGCTCCTCTTGTTTTTCCACAGAACTTGGATGCTATGCCTACTAATTACCAAAGTAAAATTCCATTGTTTGATGCTACACAAGGTATCACAGCACAACAACATGTTGATAGGATGAGTGATTTCTTTGATCTTCATGAGATAGATGCAGAGAATGTGACTATGAGATTATTTGTGCAAACTTTTGGAGGCGAAGTGTGAAAGTGGTTCTGAGCATTGCCCGGGAGAACTATCAATGCATTGGCGATTCTTCATAGAAAATTTCTGGATCATCTTTGGGAGGTAAATATAAATCCACTCCAAATTCTTTCTGAGTATGAAAACGTAAAGAGGAATGTTGGTGAAAGTGTCCAGGATTATTGTGTAAGATTCAACACTGTTTATAATTCTATTCCAACTGATATCAAGCCACCAATGGGGATGGCTTTGATAAATTTTCCTGATGGTTTTGATCCCAACATGGCATATCAATTGAGAGAAAGAGACCCAACTATGTTGGAGGATATGCAGAAAATTGCAGTGAGTGTGGAGGCAAATCTGCTAGTTAAGACAGCTAGAACGAAGACCAAGAAGAAGGTGACCATAAAGGAAGAAGATTCTTCCTCAAATCATTTGCTTCGCAAACTTGAGAAGATGTTTGATAGATTAACCATTGTTGATAAGCCTGAGACACGGTTCAGAAATTTCCGTGGTCAGCAGCAGCCACAGTTTAGGATTAAACAACGGGAGCAAAGAGCGCAAGATCAATCAGCTCAGCAACAAGTCAAAACACCATTACAACATAATTATGTCCATGGCACGGAATCAGCTGATGATGAGAATCCAATAGGAGAGGAGAATCACTTTTTTACACCATATGGTTTGCCAATTTATGTCACAGAGGATGAGGAATATTCAGAAAACCTAGCTGTACAGAAAGATGAAGATTTTATATTAGCAAATGAAATAGTCCTAGAAGAAAAATCAGATGAATATCAGAGGGGATATATGGATGCACTCATAGTGCAGTAAAGACAGTATTCACTTAGGAGTAGGGATGTACCACTCAATCCAATTCAAAAGTAGAAGGAAGCAGCACCACCTAAGAATGATTCTCCAAATGTTCAGAAAAAAGGAAAGAAGCCAGTAGTTCCTACTTCCAGCAAAGTACAATTAGCAAATTAAAAGTCAAATCAGTTAAGTGCAGCAAAGGAGAAGTCTGAAAAGAAGGATGCTCCGGTCAAAGAGGTAGAGAAAACTACAGCCTTTAGCTTAGAGAATGAGATTGCTAAGATAAAAGTGTCAATACCTTTGACTGAATTAATGAAGAATAGCAGTTATAAAAGTCAAGTCTCAAAGATTTTGAATGTAGATCCCCTGTTTGATATGGTTAATGTGGAAGATGACCAACCCAAGCTTAATTTTGGTCTGGCATTAGAAGGCCAATCTGAGGATAATGATGTAGCCCCTTTTTACATCAGCCTTAGATTGCATGATTATGTCTTGCAAAACACCATGTTTGATTTAGAAGCATCTCACAACCTGATGCCAAAGGCAATTATGGAAAAATTGGGTTTGTATATCACTCACAAGTATCATGATCTTAATTCCTTTAATTCTGGTAGGGTCAGATGTATTGGTCTCATTAAGGATTTGGTTGTGACTTTAGATCAGATTCCAGCAAAGAATGTTCTCATGGATGTAGTTGTGGCCAACATTCCCCCTAGATTTGGCATGCTTTTATCTAGGTCGTGGGGTGCAAAACTCAAAGGGACATTACAATTAGATTTTTCCTATGCCACTATTCCTGTGTTTGGTCAGTTGAGAAAATTATATAGGGAGAAAAATATGAAGTATATGATCACAAGCAAGGAAAAACCTTTGATTCATCCAATTAATTATGTACATACAGATTTAGAATCTTTTGTTCTTTATTCTAACAGTGGTTTTAATGATGTAAATATTCAATTAGTTGAAGTCGAAGATATTCTAGAGATAACTGAAAATTTCAAGGTAGTACTTGATTTAGAGAGACAAAGGCTTGAAAGTAGTGCTAAACAATTGACATTCCGCCAGTAGTAGAAAATTGATGGGCAACAACCAAAGGTAGAAGAGCAGGCAGAATTCCAGCACTTGGAGGAACAAGCCGGTTTGTGGATTATGGATTTTGATGGAGCAGTAGGTAAGGATGGTCCAAGAATTCGTATTTGGATACGCAGCTTAGTTTTCCTACCAAATAAAGTCTCAATTAATGTAAGAGTTTGTTCATATAAATTGGCTTTTGATTGTTTCATTAACGAAGATGAATATGAGGCACTAATTGCAGGCTTGAAAATCCTCAAGAAGTTGAATGCAAAGAGAATTTTAGTTTATGGCGACTCCAAATTAGTAATCAAACAATTCAAGGGTGAATACCAAGCCAAACATCCTCGAATGAGGGCTTACCATAATGCGGTTTTATATATTTTGAGTTTATTTCCGAATCATACTTTGACATGTGTCCCTCATGCACAAAATGTTATTGCAGATTCCCTTGCTACTACTACATGTAATTTAAAGATCCCAATGAATTCAAACAATAAGTTTGAAATTCATGTGAAGCATAGCCCAGTTGTCCCTGATAATCTAAGATACTGGCAGGTGTTTTAGGATGACAAGGAGATTGAAGATTTTCTGCAAAATGAAGGAAAATATAAAGGCATTTTTATAGATAGTGAGGAAGAAGATGATGAACCTGAAATAGAGGTAAATCAGATGGAAGTCTTACAGTTGAAAGACAACGTCATCCCTAAAGGCCTTATACCTTTAGAGGAATTATTTGATCAAGATGATGTAGCCTGAAAACCAAGCTTAGTGCCGACTGAGAAGGGAGTTGAAGGTGTGAATGTCGGAATAGCAAAAAATCCAAAGATGGTGAAGTTGTCAATGGCATTACCTCCTCAGGTAAAAGCTAAATACATTAGTTTATTGTCTTCATTTACTGATGTATTTGCATGGGACTATACAAATTTGAAGGAGTACAACAAAAGTATAATTTAGCATATCATTCCAATTAAGCCAAATCAGAAGCCATTTCGCCAAAAGTTGAGAAGGATAAATCCGAAGTTGCTGCCATCAATAGAAAAAGAGGTGAACCAATTATAAAAGGATAGTATAATCATTCTGATCAGATTTTCAGATTGGATCTCCAATTTAGTACTCGTGCAAAAGAAGACAAGTGAGATTAGATTGTGCATAGATTTCAGAAATTTGAATAAAGTGTCATTGAAAGATAATTACTCATTGTCAAAAATGGACCATATACACCAAATATTAATTGGGGCATCTTGTATGTCGCTTCTCGATGGGTATTTCGGCTACAATCAAATTTTGGTTCATGAGGATGACAGGGACAAAACAAAATTCACCACTCAGTGGGGAACATTCCACTATGCCAAGATGCCGTTCGGTTTAAAGAATGCTGGTACAACATTTCAGTGGGCTATGGACATCGCTTTCGCAAATGAAAAAGATTTGTTTTTAGTAGTGTATATTGATGATTTGACTGTCTTTTCAAATTCAGATGAGGAGCATCTTTACCATCTGAAAATTGCTTTTCAGCATTGCAGAAAATATGGAATATCACTCAATCCCAAAAAGATCTTGTTTTCCATGGATGAGGGGAAGCTTCTTGGTCACATAATATCAAAGGAAGGCATCCCCATCGATCCTCCTTGAGTGGAAGCCATTCAGAAAATTGATTTTCCTTGTAGTAAAAAAGAGATCCAAGCATTTAAAGGTAAGATGAAATTCTTACTTTTTTTGTGCCAAATCTAGCTGAACACATCAGGGAAATTACAAATATGTTGAAGAAAGATAGTGTGGTCAAGTGGAATGAAGAAGCCATGAAGTCTTTCACCCTGGTAAAGTTGGCTCTTTCTTCATCTCCAATTTTAATCAACCCAAATTATTCCCAGGATTTCATATTATTTTCATTCGCTTCTGAACATACTATGGCAGTAGCTCTAATGCATAAAAGAGACCAGCTTGAAAAGCCAATTGCCTTTTTCAGCAGGGCAATAAGAGATGCAGCCTTAAAATATAACATTATTGAGAAGCAAGCTCTTGCCTTGGTGAAAGCTTTGAAAGATTTCTGGGTATATATTCTACACTCTCATGTTCTTTCTTATGTCCCTAATGCACCCGTCAAAGATTTTTTGGTACAAACAGATCCGGAAGGGAGGCGAGACAAATGGATCATAGCTTTGTTAGAATATGACTTGGAGATAAAGCCAAAAAAGCTAATCAAGGGGCAGGGCTTAGCAAAATTGATGCGGAGTCTAATTTGCACGCCTTGGACATAAACCTGAATGCTGCTGTGTCCGAAGAAGATGAAGATAGTTCACTTGTTCAGGTATCTGAAATTTTTCTCCATTCTCCTTGGTATTCAGATATTGTATATGTGCTTCAGCACCTTTCACTACCACTGGGGATGGCTAAAAATAAAGCTAGAACTCTGAAACTGAAGGCTGCTAGATTTTGTATTATGAACAATGCACTTTATTGGAAAGATCCCTAAGGCATTTTGCTAAATTGTTTGGTCGAGGAGGAAGCAAAACAGGTCATGAATGATTTTCACAAGGGAGACTATGGAGGTCACCTACTTTGGAAGATGATGGCTAACAAAATTTTGAGAGCAGGGTACTATTGGCCTACCCTCCTTGCTGATGTTTATAAAACTGTCACAAGCTGTCATGAATGCCAGCTTTTTCAGGGAAGGAGAAAGTTTCAACCTCTACCTCTCAAGCCAGTCGAAGTTAGTGCTCTGTTTTAGTAGTGGGGCCTAGATTTTATTGGAGAGATTCATCCCACATCTTCAACTCAGCACAAGTGGACCTTAACAGCGACAGATTATTTTACAAAATGGATTGAGGCAATTCCCACTCGGCAGGCCACAGACTCAGTAATAATTCAGTTTCTTGAAAATAATATTTTGTCATGCTTTGGCTATCCTAACAAACTAATTACAGATAACGCAACAGCTTTCAAGTCCAAAAAAATGATTGACTTTTGTAGCAAATACAAAATTACCTTGGGACATTCTACTGCATATTATCCACAAGGTAACGGATTGGTTGAATCTTCAAACAAATCATTGGTCGACATCAATAAAAGGTTGTTGGCATAAGAAATTGGTTAATGCACTATGGGCAGATAGAGTGAGTCAGAAGAAGTCAATCAGCATGTCTCCGTTCGAGATTGTATATGGTATTGACACGGTGTTCCTGACATCTCTTGCAGTCCCGGTTGTAAAAATTCTGCAAGAAGCGGGCAGCGAAGAAGATCATTTTCAGCGAAGAATAAGCCAAATGATCCATTTACAGCAGACGAGAGAGGAAGTTTTTCAGAATACCCTCAGGCTGCAAGAGAGAATTAAGAAGATTTATGATTAGAAGGAAAAGGCAGAAAAATTTTAGATTGAAGACATAGTGCTAAAGTGGGATGCTAGAAACAAGGATAAAGGAAAACACGGAAAGTTTGAGAACTTGTGGAAGGGACCAAATAGAATTTCTGCATATCGGGGTCAAAATGCTTTTCTACTTAAAGAAATGAATGGGGAAGATTATCCAGGAGGGCTGGCCAATGGTCGGCTTCTGAAATGGTATTATCTTTGAGAAGTTTTCTGTTGTCACATTTTGTCATTGTACATACCATTTTATTCCTTTCATTACAAAGTATGTACTGTCATCATTCATTCAGTTTGGGGCCCGAAGTGAAGGCTATAAAGCTGAATGTCTGGCTTCAGTATTTGGTTATTTAGTGTTAGTTGTTTGAGTCAGTTTTCAATCTTTGTGATTGAGTCAGTTTTGAGTCAAGATATTAGTTTTATTTTGTTGAAGTTGTTGACTCCATCTTGCCCAATGGATGAAGGCACCTATCTGCTTTTCCAGAGATCTGTGGTTCTTGGCACCTCCCAGGAGTTACCATCCCCATTGGAGCCAATGATAGTGTTTGTATCTTCATCCCTCCATTAGTGATCAAATTTCTCTATTTGCATGCATATTAGGTGTCCCATCTAATCAGCTGCATTCCATTAGGTCATGGATCAACTGATGGTAGTGGTTCATTGTCAATTTCCCTCATGGAATTTACCTGCTACCTTGTTTTCACATGTTTAGCTCATTTACTGTCATTTTGTGTCATTTCATTTGAAAAAGCTAGTTTTAGGGTTTTAGTCTCACTACGTCTAGGGTTTGCCACCATGGTCATTGAAAATTCAATAAAAGGTGAGCAGGCACATGAGGAGGTCTTATAAGTTCATAAGATCAAAATTTCACTAATGATATGCTCAATAAATGATTTTTACCTCAAAACCCTATTTTGAGGTGAAAACAAAGTTTTTTTTATTTCTATGTACAAAATTTATGTAATTTGAAATGTTTTCTATATGTAATAAGTTCTAGTTGTTGCCCTTTCTCACCTTGCCAACTCCAGTCATTGCAGACAAAAGCAAAACCATTAATTCATTAGTTTACCAAGTGATCAAGAAAAGTCAATTCAAATGAAAAAATAGAGCTTATGACCAAAAGTGACTTTGACATTAGAAAAGTGGGTTTGAAATAAGTAAAAATTAAAAGCCATCCACATATAAAGTGAAAGGAGTGTTATTCATCATTTCATTGTGCAAGATACCCTTGGAGAGAGAAAATCACGATTTGGAGGCAAATTGAGCAAAGGAAGCTAAAAACCTTCTTTTCCAAGCAAATTGGCCTGGCACTGTGCATTAGAGGCAGTGCGCTGCACATCAGTGGGTTTCTGCCAATGTTAATTTGTAAGGGTGCTGCGCATTAGGAGGGCACTATGAATTGGGCCCAGTGTGCTGCGCATCAATCCAGAAGTTGCCAAAACATTCCAAATCACTCAGTAACCCTCAAAAACACTGCATTTCTATTCTACAAGTAAGTTATCAATGTCCTTGAGCTGAATTTGATCTCCTATCGGTGTTCATCATGACTTTTGCATTTTGAAAGTTAAACCCTATCGTGTCTTTATTATTTTCCATTTTATTGTACAACTTTCACTCCATAATCACAACCAAATTTGAAGCAATTTTGAGAAATTTTTGTCATTTCACAATTTTTAAATGCAAAACATAAGAATTTTCATCTGATGTGCAGTGCCACTAGCGCTGTGCATTGAGTTTGCTTGGAATTTTGCAAAATGGCTTGCATTTTTGGATACCCCATGGAAAAATACTAAAACCTAGAAAGTTTCATGAAATTTGGAGGAGACCTAGGTCACCTAAAGGGCAAAAAACACCTAAACAATGCCCTCTCTGCCACTTTTTGGACCCACAAGAACCATTCCTGGGAGAAGTGATTTTTGAAGGGGCAAACGGACTCCAAATCCAAAAATTCTAGTTCTCCTAGAAAGTAGATAGGAATATTGTTCCAACAAGCCATCTTGGACCTAATTTGGTGAAGTGGAAGACCTTCAAACTCAGCCTTGAAGTGGCATTGCACATCAGGCTCAAGGTGCTGCGCATCAGGCAAAATTTTGCCAATTTTGCTTAAAAAACTCATAATTTCACCTAGTTTTCTACCAGTTTGACTTTTTCTTCTCTCTTTAGTAAATTCATGATGTAATATGATGTAAAAATGATGAAAAATGACTTAAGGAGGTAGATACATTAGTTAGAGTTAGTTTGAGGATGAATGAATCAGTTTCCATAGTTTTAGAGGCAAGTTGTTCCACTGCCTATTTTTTAGTTCCAAGTTTATATCTTGTTGAAACAGCTCCTTGACTCATGAATTGGACCCGTGATGGCTAGCGTAGGTGGTTTGATTCCTATATCTTGTACTTTCTTAGTCATTTTCAAGGTTGGACTCTTGTGGATACATTGAGCTACTTTGTACATCACTTCTACAGTTTGGCAAGGAAATGAACCAGGGTTTTGCAACATTTTGTGGGATTCTTGTGGTAATGTGAATTATCATTGTTTTCTCCTATGTTATTCAATTTATCTTATGTGTATATGTGCCATCATCTCTCTTTTTCTACATAACTAAATGAATCAATATTAAAGGGTGGAATCCATTGATTTTTAGTTCTCTGCCTTGGGGTTTATTTAGTTCTAAATGTTTTCTGTTGTTTGAAGAGGACTCACGAACCTTACATGCCCTCTCCAACTCCTCACTAGTCTTTATACTCACCGTCACATTCATTTCAAAGTGCTAAAACACTAGCCTAACTCGCCCCATAGAAACGTCTGCAAATCTGAGTTGATTTCCTGGACCCAAAACTGCCTTCCCCATCTGATCCAGCAACCAACCATTAAAAATCAAACAAAATACTTTGAGCAAACATACCTAGCCTAAAATTAGAATTCATATCAGTCATCTCAAGCCTTACTTGCCATATTTTCTTTGAGATTGACAAGGAGAAAGCTCTCTCTCGACCTTGTAGAGCTAGCTACCAGGTTAAGTGTGGTTTGATGTTACCCTAGACCTGCCTTTCTCAGCCTGAGGTAGATTTAGGCCCTAACAGGATGGTCAGATCCCTTCTTAGTTCAACAATTTTTTTTATCACTTAGAGGATCCTATCATCTTGTATCATCGAATATGACAACTCAAAGAAATCTGAAAAGTGTGAATATATTATCAGACAAAAAAACATATGACATGTCTAATTAGAAATAAACTTTGAGGACAAAGTGTTTCCAAAGAGGAAGGAAATTCTATGAATATAATATATATATATATATATATATAAATATATATATTATATAATATATATATAATATAATATATATATATAGATAATATAATATAATAATAATCATGATAATGATTAATTAAATAATGATTAGTATAAAATAGGCATGTCTCTAAAGACATGACCATTCATGAAGGCGCACCTACCTAGGTATATAAGTGAGCCCTCATTTGTAACATCTCATATCATATCACTTGTATTTAAACATTATTATGCAAGTATATTATTCATCCCATGATGGACAATATTATATTCTAGATAATCTAAATATTTTGCTATGTATATGAACTTTGTTTGTAACAAATTCTTTGATTAATTTAGTTGTAGTGACTTAAGAAATAGGACAGAGTAGAGAAATGGTGATCCATACCTAAGTACCTCCTCATACCATGCAGAAGTAAATGGAATTCATCTCTGATCTCTGTATATCGTAATGAAGACACTCATCGAGGCTTGTGTAACAAAAGAACAAAACATTTGGACATAGTGTGAGATTGGGGGGAATGCAACAATGTTGAGTGCGAGTGCATAGTTGCATTAGACTGCTATTGAAGAAGTTTGAGAGTTCTAATTACTACTGAAGAGGAACACAAATAGAGGGTCAAAGTGTTGATATAGTCTATGTATGATAGCAAGAAATTAATAGTGAGTATGAGTGAAAACTACTGAGGAGAACAACAAGCAGAAGGCTGAGAGCTGTTGGGTTGAGTAAAGAGAAGGCTACTAAGGAGAAAAGTGAGCTAAGAATTGGTTAATGTAGAGAGGAAGTCAAGATCAATGGGTGCCAAATCAAAGAGTAGTAATTTCCTTATGGAGAGTAGGTTAATGCTTGCATAATAGGAAGTTGGTGCTTCCATCTAAGTGTGTGTTTAAAGAATAACTTGGGGGTTGGTGGTTCCTACAAGTCGATGCTTGCAAAATATAGGAGTTAGTGCTTCTTGTAAGTTGATCAGGTGTCTATAAAGAGGGATTTGGTGCTTCCTACTATGGGTTATAGAAAAACACATAAGGGATTTTGTGCTTCCTATAAGTGGGTGCTCATGAAACATGATGTAATTTGAGTGGTGGCTTTAGATTCACATCATAACAAAACAATATGCGTGGTTTTATCCCTTTATGGGATTGCATGTTAAATCTTTGTCTCATGTGTATCTTTCTTATGTTGCTATTGTGATGTTCATATGCTGTTTAATTTTCTTATTACATAGCACGTTGTTGATTGCACACATGAATGGTTTCCAAGTAGAAAGACAATTATAAATTGGAAATAATCGAAAATTAGCCTAATACTGATGCACTCCCCTCTCAATATTAATATTGTTTCTAACATTTGGTATGAGAGGAGGATCCTTTAGGAACAACTTAATCACTTAAAGATAGATCAAAAGGAAACATGGCCAATCAATATTTGCTAACACTAGTAGGAGTTCCATTTTTGAATGGGTCAAATTATGCTCTCTGGAATGTAAGAATGGAATCCTATTGATGGCTCAATATTTTGATATATGGTTCTCTTTATTAAATGGAGTAGAGAATTAATATGATAGTGAAGCAGGAAATACTCCTAAAGGGACTATAAAATTCAAACTCAAATAAAGTGAGTTGTTGCAAGTCTACCAAGGACATGCTAGAAAAGTTGCATTCTGTATATGGAATAGAAAATCACAAGGCTTGAGAGAAGATTTAAGAGCCTTTTTGATCTTGTAGTGAATCAGATCTTATAGAAGATCCTCTTGTAATAGATGTTGTTGCTAGAGATGAAAAGAAGAAAAGGAAGAAGAGGAAGAAGAAGGTTTCTCTGATGAAAGAGACTTAGAAGACTGAAGGTCTTCATCCCAACGTTCAAGATTATACTCATTTCTCCAGAGATGAAGAAAAACATCCTAAGGAGAAGGAATCTACAACTAAGAAAATTTTTTTGTTATAAATGTAAATAATTAGGTCATTTATCTTCTAAATTTTCATATGCGTTATTTGAATAAAAGGATAAATGTACATCTAGTAGTAGTGAAGAAGGACCTACACTTGTATAAATAGCCAAGGTACATCTCATGAAGATGAGAGAAATCTCCATGAAGAAAATAAAGATCCCGTGAATATTCAATTAAAGAAGAAGATAAGTGTTTTCCTTGTAGTGATGAATACAGAGTTAAAGGTGAAATAGATCTCAGTTGTGAATCTGCTAGTACCTTTGGAATGGTAAAAGAAGATATACATAAGAAGATGTATTTTAGAAAGAAGCTTATCTCTTCTCTAAAAGAGATCAAGAAGCTTGTAGATAACAAAAAAAAGAAAAATGATTAGTTACAAGAATATGAGCTTTAGAATGATGAGTTGAGAAAAACATTTATTGACCTAAATGGTCAACAAGGATAAGTCAATATACTGAATGAGAACTTGATTAATTAGTTGAATGAGAGAGGATATTTCTATGAGAGGCTAGAAGTTGAATTAGTCTCATTGAGACATGATTTAGACAATTTTAATAATCCATTATCTCAATACCATAAGCTTGATAAGGGTACAAGGGCCTTGGATGACATCCTCATTAGCCAAAGATCTCCTCTCATAAAGACTAGGCTTGGATACAAAAAACTAATCAAGATCTAAGAAATCATAAGTGATTAAAGGCCTTAAGAAGCAACATCAATGAAGAAATAGAGTTTCACATCAACAACAAAAGAGAGAAAATAAAAAATAAAAATAAAAAATCTTATGACAACGATTCAAATAGTCATGATAGATAAACAACTAGCAAAAATCCTTTCTTCCTTGAGGATAAAAGCATCCAAGTCAAGATATTTCCAAGTACCAAATGTTTTTTAATGTTTATTTCTTTTCTTGCGACAATTTTGGACATAGAGCAATAGAATCCAGATGGTGTGCAAGAAGTCAAGGCAAGTCGAGTGACAACCACAAGAGAGCTCATAATCTCTCAAGGAATGAACATGGTAGCAACAATAAGGGATTAAGTGAGTATGTTATTATAAATAATAATCCTTTTTCTCCATTCTTATACCATGTTGAATGCTACAAGTGTGGAAATTTTGGGCACAAGGCAACAAATTGTAGATATGGAAAGGCAAAGTCTCCCTCTCAAAATGTGTAATCAAAATAATCAACTCAAGCATTGAAGATGAGAAGAAATAAATAGACAGAGGAATGCATGTTTGCTTTCAGTGAATAGTGTAAATGCATCATGTGAAGAAGAAAGAGAAATACACATAGGTATGATCTTTTGATTAAGAAAAAATAGAGAATAACTAAGAGGAATGATCCTTGTATTCTATTGTTGGAACCCTCTATAAGTATCAGTTGCAATAATTGTAGGTTTTAGGTAAGAAAAAGAAGTGGTAGTCTAGTCAATATTCCAATGTAGATAACGCAAAAGAGGAAGAAGAAGATTTGGGTGAAGAAATAAGAAATAACAAAGAAGTGAAATGTATCCTTGCGCAACTAAGATGAAATCCAAAGCAGGCTAAATAAGAGAATGGTAGGATTTTCCCCTGTCAAGACTCCTCCGACAAATATATGGAAGAAAAAGGAGGACAATATACTAAGTGGGAGTAGATTATGTGTTTCTCTTCAATAAAAGGAAGAGAATGGCTTCAAGAAGAAATATGCAATGTTGCATCTAAATGTTGAAGTAGAAGTGTTGTATGCTTAAAGGGAATAAAATAAAAATCAAGTCCACGGGATCAACACTCAAGTAGTAGAAAGGAAGGAAGATTGCATGAGATCAAAAAGGAGAAAAGTGCATAGACTCAGGGGGAGTTGTACAATCAATAAAAGCATGCATCATCCTTTGGTCTCAAGAAGAGTTGATTTCTTAGGAAATGAAAGGTCTGCTTTTTTATATGACATACTCATATATCATGTAAGTAGAAAATTTTATTATGCCTATAATCATGAGTTCATGTAAAAAATTGGTTCTACACTGCATGTTCCTTAATTATCAATTAGTATCGTTATTCCAGTTGATAGTTCTTGGTTTGGTTGGAGAAACCTATTGTATATTAAATAATTATTTTATGAAAAGATGTCATGGGATTTTTCCTAGATCATTGTCCAATTGGTACAATTGATTTTAATTAATCAGCTATCCCTAGTTGAAGTAGCTTTACCTTAGGGAGGAGAGAAGATGATGACTAGTATGCTTATGAGTGAGCAAAATCACTTAAGAAATAACAACAATTGAAGACTAAGCCAAAGTTACATCATGAATAATTGGTATCAATATTAGAAACTATACCATTTGTGGTTTAGACTAGTACAAAAATGCATTGACAGATATGAGAGATTTGCCATTGGTCCTCACAAGCAAAGTAAATAGCCATAGAGTGTAAAAAACTAGATGAAGATCCATAAGAGATAACAAATGTTTGGGGGAAGCATATCAAATAAATATCCAACACTCTAGATAATATCAACAACCATAAACATACACAAGGACATTTGTTCTTGATTACAGGCATTGTTGTCCCTTGACATTGATGTCAAAGAGGGAAAGATTGTCCTCCTTGATGAATGGAAAATAAAATCAAATATCAGGAGGTTGGTTTACTAATTCTTGTTTTGTAGGTGTGTTTGTCTAAGATTTTAAATTATTTTTATTGTATCTAAGATTGGAGGGAAACCTTCAAATTCCTCATAAGAGAAATGATCATCAGTAGAGAGATGATTTTTTCCCTCTACCATTAATGCTCAAACATTATGTCATAGGGGGAGAATGAGCATACATTAATTGCTCAAGGAGAGTGAGCATCAGTGGATAAATATATGCAACTCGTTTCCACTGATTTCAAAGGGAGAGAATAGGAACATATGATTGTTGGATGTAGCATGTCATGAATTTCCATTAATGCCGAAGGGGGAGATTGTTAGCATTATTATGTTGATAATTGGCATTATTGTGTTGGAATTGATGTCAACCTCAATATACTAATGTCAACGTTGGTGCATGAATGACATGATTGCACCAAGGGAGATTATTTGCATCATTGTGATGAACCTTGGCATTGATGAGAGAGAGTGTACATGGAGGGAGCAAAGATAGTGCCACAAATGAGTGTTGAAGTGCCTTGCCTAGCCCAAGAGTTGAAGCTTGGTTGTGGAACCTAATGAGAATAGAACATTGGTAAGGAACTCAAAGTGAAGCAATGGCAATATCAAGGGGAGTGTTCTGGTAGCTAAAGTATTTAGTTGAAAACCATGATAGTAACATGTTAAGTGATGAAGATAAAAAAGATTATAACTATAATGACCTTGGCCCCCAACTAAGAAACACTATGAAACCTGTCTTGAATTTCACCATCATTATTAATATAGAATCATATTTTTTAATTGATGTTAATACCCCTACGCTTACTTCCAACGCCCTCTGGTAACTATGAGTAAACTCTCACTGTATTTGTCACCTAGGTTCAACCTTAGCTTTGCATTTATTAAAACATGCATAATTATTTACTCAAAATCATGGATCATATGCAACATATTATTTTATTATAACATGGAATTATATTTCATAGACACACATATAATGGTAATCTAAAACCATATTTAGGGTTCCAAGGAATCATAGCACACAAACATAGAGAAACACACACTGTATCGTAGAATTAATGACAATGATCAACAATTAAACACATAATCCCTTAGGCTAGGTTTTATAACAAAGCTACCTATAATTGTTAAACATGGAACATAAATACATCACACATTGGAACACACAAATTCATAAAAATCGATATAGACACATAAATAAATGCTCAAAACCCAAAAAACTAGGGTTTCTACATAAATAATTAATCCACATGGAACATAAGATACAATTTTAGAATAACTATAACATTGACCAAAATACTTATCTATATAGAATTATCAATTAGGTACAGGCTCTCCATGTTCTACCCTACCATAGATCATGTGGTTCAAGAATTTGAACCATGGGTCAACCCCAAGTCGGGGCTACAATCTCCACGAGCAATAATAAACTGATAATAACATGTCCTCTGTGGTTGAGGCACCAAACCAATAGCCATGAATCCAAAATTTGCACTCTTCTTCCTCGAACCTATTCCCAAGTGGCACACCCTTCTTTAGGACCTGCTAATCCCTCTGTGATGCCCACCTTCCATGATGTCTTATGGTTAGCTGAGAACTTCTCAGCAAAAGGGTCTAGGAGCTTGTGCTACTTCCAGGGCTTCCAGGCACCCTTCCAAAACATAACCAATTTAGCCTGTTGGTCAATTCCAGAACCCAAGTGGCATAGGCTTACTGACCTATCCCTTCGAACTGAAGTCCATAACTATAATAGTCATCATAATGATAATGAATAATTATATGGCTTGTGGTAAGTATACACACACACACACACACACCCTTTCACATGACATGGCTTCCTTTGTCATGTGGCACTCCTGAAGCCACATGGTGATCCGGATTTAAACAGGAACACAACAAATTATAGAGATAACCATAAACATAGATATGCAATAAAAATAATACTTCATTTTATTAATGTAAAATACTGAAATATGCTTACAAACAGAAATAGAAATACACCAGCTAGGGCGATGGTAGCTTATCTCTGAGAAGAGATGTGGTGGCTACATGCCTCTGAAATGTGTTACAATGAGGCTCGAAGGCCTATTTATTGTTGAGAAACAATGGGAAACCCTAAACATCCAAAAACCTAACCCTAGAAGATGAAACGCCAAATTGTGGGCCCCGTTTGGCTAAATTGGTACATCAACTTCCCGGGGTCATAACTTTGTCATCCGATCTTCGTTTGACGCGTACAATAACTCGTTATAAAGATCTATCCGAGGACTATAACCTTGGGAAGAGAAAAATTATTCTATGACCCATGTGGCTCCTGGTTTTCCCAGAAAACGTCATTTAGGGCCTCAAAACGGCTCCAGAGTTCAGGACTTAAAAAAAACTACTAAAAATAGTAAATTGTGCTACAGTTACGGAAACTGAAAAACTGAAAGAGATAGTTGTGGGGGTCCAAGTGGGATAGGTGGGTGGCCACTAACATCCACCTGGATCATTCTTCCTCCCTTAGGAAGCAATGGTCCCCATTGCATTGAGTTCCTCCATGTACTGAACTTGGTCCCTAGTGAGCTGTTCTACAATCTCTGATGTGTCTAGTGATGGTGGGAAGCATGGTCAATGACGGTCCACATTGAAAACTCTGTGAAATTGAAGGAATGGAGGAATTCTATGCTCCAAAGCATTGTTTCCCACAACCTTAGTAATGTTGTAAGGACCATGTCGGCGTGGTCACAGCTTCTAATGGGCTCTTGTAAGGCATTCTTTCTATAGATGCAACCAGACTTTGTTGCCCACCTGAAGCTTGTGTGGTACCCTTATGGGTGGGGAGAAGTTGTCCCTGTGTTCTTTCATGATCGTATCCCTCTATTGCTTCTACTGTGTGGGGGAACCCTTCATAGGGGTCATGGATGTCGTGACGATCTTCCCCTTACTTTGGGAGCGAACCAGATAGAAAATGAATTTCCTAGTCTAGGATATGAGCTTTCCACCTTTCTTGGAAGTGATCAAAGAGGTGGTGGTAGGTGGGGCTACCTCTAGTATCTTGTATAAGGAATTACACAAAGAAATAACGACAGTGCAAGGCCTTGACTCATACACAACATGTTTCCTCCATAAGTATGGTTGGCCAAATAATACATCACAAACATCCAAAGGTGTAACATCACACAATACAACGTCTGTGAAGGGCTTGATGTTGTAGGGAAGGCAGCACAACTTGCGAACTTTGAGATCTCATCCTTCATGAAGCCAACTGATACTGTATGGCTGTGGGTGTGGTGTAGTTGGTAGGCCCAACCGCTTCACAAATTCTGCTGAAATGAGGTTCTTTTGGCTGCCACTGTCGACAATGAATTGCAGTGGTGAACCCTTCACCCACATCTGTGAGTGGAAAAGACATTCCCCCTCCTCTGGATCTTCGGGCTCATTCTTCTGGATCTTGGCTATGGCAACAATGGCATTGGGCTTTGCATCAATGATCTACTTCCCTTTGCTAGTCCCCTTGTCAGGTTCTAACTTGGGGTCGAACATGCATCTATTTCGGAAGCCTTCAACTCAGCCACCAGTGACTGCTTGGTCCGACACTCACTTGTGTTATGAGTGGGACTCTTGTGGAATTCACACCACTTTCCTGTGTCCTTCTTCGGCTTCGTGGTGTTGTTGTTTTATTGCAGCTTCGACGGGTTGTTGTGGGTCACCCCGCCTTGGCTTTGTCCTTTGGTCTTTAGATTTGTAGATCCAAAGTCTTGCTTCTTCTGTTTAAGCTTCTGCTTAATTTTGACAGCGTATCAATATGTCATGCCAAGTGAGGAGATGTTAAGGAACTCCATCTCTTCCTAGATGTATCTGTGTAGGAATCCATGGTATTTGAGCACCAAATGTAGCTCAGAGTCCTTGATACCCAACTATGTGCAAAGGGTATGAAAAATGTTTGTGAACTTTGGCACATCTTGGTCCCTTCCCTGTTGCAGCGTGGTCCACTTTATGTATTTGTCATCATAGCTTTTGACAGGGTAATACTGCTCCTTGATGCCATCTCAGAATGAATTCCAAGTGTGTGCGGCTAAAAATAGTGAGCCTGTGCTTTCATCCTTTTGCTCGCAGTAGGTTTCCCACTAGTCCTTGACGTGGGGTGCTGCTTTAAGAAGAGAGAAAACAATCTTTTCCTGACTCAAAAATTCATGAACAGAAAAATACCATTCGAGCATATTTAACCATTTATCTACAACATATGTGTCTATTTGACCCTCAAATATGGGGATTTCAAAGTTAACTTATACCTTAAAGGGTGTGGCATTTCTAGAGTAGTTGTTGGAAGCCAATGTGTTGCCTCTGGGTAGCCACTGAAGGATTTGGGCAAAGCTATCCATCATCGCATTCCTTTGTTGCTCGAGGGCTTCTTTGAGCAAGATTTTGATAGGATCTCCTACCCCCTCATCTTTATTTTCATCCGCCATGGGAGGCGATTGGTATTTCTGAGGCCGGTCTTGCAAAGGTTCAACCAGTTCAAGCCCTAACTCCTTATATCCTAACCTCATTGGGGACATGTAAAGAAAAACAGAGAAAAAGCGGACCGCTCTAATACCATTGATCTGAATTTAAACAGGAACACAACAAATTACAGAGATAACCATAAACACAGAGATGCAGTGGAAATTACTTCATTTTATTAATGTAAAATACTAGAATATGCTTACAAACATAAATATAAATACACTAGCTAAGGCGATGGTAGCTTATCTCTACGAAGATATGTGGCGGCTACTTGTCTCTGAACTATGTTACAATGAGGCTTGAAGGCCTATTTATTGTTGAGAAACAATGGAAAACCCTAAACATCCAAAAACCTAACCCTAGAATATGAAACGCCAAACTGTGGGGCCCATTTGGGTAAATTTGTACATCAACTTCCTGGGGTCATAACTTTGGCATCCGATCTCCGTTTGACGTGCACAATAGCTCGTTAGAAAGATCTATCTAAGGACTATAATTTTGGGAAGAGCAACATTAGTCCATGACCCATGTTGCTCCCGAGTTTCCAAAAAATGTCATTTAGGGCCTCAAAACGACTCCGAAAGTTCAGGACCCGAAAAAACTGCTAAAAATAGTAAATTGTGCTAGAATTATGGAAACTGAAAAAATGAAAGAGACAGTTGTGGGGGTCCAAGTGGGATAGGTGAGTGGCCACCAACATCCACCTAGATCACATGGGCCCTAGGTGCCCATTATCACCAAAGTCTATCACAAACACCATTTTCCCCTATTTGTGGAGTTAGTGCCCCTCATACTCTTACTATGGATTGGGCTCTATGACTAATATATTATTATTATTATTATTATTAAAATATTTGCAAATGGCGTTGTATTATAATCTTGGTGCTTCGGTCGCTTAACCAACACTAGCACATATGCCCAGGTATGTTGGCCCTACTATATATCCTATATCTATATATATATATTATATATATATATATATAATGTAGGTTTAGGGCCTCAAAACGACTCTGAAAGTTCAGGACCCAAGAAAACTGCTAAAAATAGTAAATTGTGCTATAATTATGGAAACTGAAAAACTGAAAGAGACAATTTTGGGGGTCCAACTGGGATAGGTGGGTGGCCACCAACATCCACCTAGATCACATGGGCCCTAGGTGCCCATTAGCACCGAAGTCTATCACAAACACCATTTTCCCCTATTTGTGGAGTTAGTGCCCCCCATACTCTTACTATGGATTGGACTCTATGACTGATATATTATTATTATTATTATTTAAATATTTGCAAATGGTGTTGTATTATAATCTTGGTGCTTCGGTCGCTTAACCAACACTAGCACATATGCCCAGGTATGTTGGCCCTACTATATATAATATATATATATATATATATATATATAATATATATATATAATGTAGGCTACATATCATAAACACATATGCACATAGGCTTGCAATATGTATGTGTCTCATCATCCTAATAAAAAATACATATATTTACACCATAAACGGGTGGGGGTATTACATTCCTCCCCTCCCCCTCTTATTTTATTTATTTTCCTTAGTGCATCTTATGCCCATAATATTAATTTACTACTTCAAATTGATGTCTGCAAGAATGGCTTCATCCTAGGGTATCCTGTAGGCTTCCAATGCCATATACACATCAATAAGATCTAGAGGTCCTTTCCCTACATTATCGAGCGTGCAATCTCATCACCACCATCTTCTAACCTAGATGACAACAAAAAAATAACATTAACATCTTTAATAGTTAATTTATACATATATACATTTTCCTTCTGTCGAAAAGAGAAACAATAACCATATGCATGCAATCATGAATAAAAATTAATAATAACAACACAATTTCATGAAATGCAAAAATTCATTGCTAGTTTTCAAGTTCCTCAACCACAGGTAAAACCCATGCATACAATTCCTATATAAAAACATATTTCTCTAGCTTCTATCCTTTCATTTATGGTTCCCCTCATTCTTGTTGTTCTATCTGAATCCATATAACAACCTATTCTGGGAAATTTTATCAAACCTTTTCCAATTGTTACAACCTCTCATAACACTTGCTACTCATGAAATATGTTATAACATGTCACTAGTTACACCATAACACTTGGTATGGCCCTATGACAACCATGTTGTTCACCTGTCAATACTTTTCATATGACCTGTCACATCTTGTACATAAGAGATGACTAAAGGCCTATCACAACCTATATACAAATCCTATCAGAAAACATGTTACAACTTGTTGAAACCTATAATAGGCATGCCATGACACCGAGTATGGTCCTGTGACCTGTCAAGACATGTTAGAAGACCTATTATGGGTCTGCTACATCCTAATATCATCCTATAATAAATCATTCACAACACCTATTATAAACATGTTATAACCTATTATGAAATATAACAAAATCTACGATAATCTCTAACTTGTGACAAACCTGTAGCAACTTGAGTATCCAACAATAAACATTGGCTCAACGGCCTAATAACAAGTACATGTATTTTCATCGTAAATGGGTGAGGGTATGATAATAATTGTGATATTTGGATTTCCTAGTATTAGCAGGAATTTTTTATTTAGGAAAATTTTCTAGATAGTCTTGCAAATGGCACAGTTCGATAGGCCTAAGAAATACCTTTACAACAGTGTATAATAGTTGTAAAAAATTCTAAGGGATCGAAAGTTATTGAAAAAATAAGTTTTCCATGGTTCCATGGATCTTAGGGTTCCAAGTAAAAATGGAATATGGTGGGGAGAAAAGTAAAAAGGTATGTTGAGGTGGTTTCTCTCAATTAGAATTATATATGCAATCTCGTAGTCCTGAGGTTGACAAAGCCTGAGAGATGGAACCTTCTTCCATTAAATGCTAGAAATAGTTCAAGTCTTTCCCTGGTTTCTTTTACTCGTGGATGATGTACGCTATGCAATGGAGCAGAATAAGATGAACAAACCAAAGGATGGAGACAGAGAAAGAGTTGAAAAATGGTGCACTGGAATTAACGTATAAATCTCACATTGGTCCTCTAGAAAAACACAAGTCCTTAGGCTACATTGTTTTGTACAGATGACATAACATATGTACAAGTGGAGGAAACATGGAAGAAGCCTAGTGACTTGACATGATGATTTCATATTGATGTCAAGTGTGACACAGAGCACATTGATTTGGCAATTTCAGGTGGCCAAGTGGGCAAATTTTGAGTGACATGTGGCACCATTATTTCTGTGAAAAGTGGCAATTGGGGTGACACAGGGATGCCATTGTCATCTCACCCTTGTGCTAAAGGAGATCTCGAAGGTTTTAGAGTGACAAGGTCAAGGTTCATAGAGCGAGAGAAAAAAACTTTGCCATCCACAAATGTGAAGTTTCACATCCCTTTGTGGAGGTAGAAAGAAAGCTGCAACATTAGGTAGGACTCAGGGTAACAAAGTGAGGAGCTAGAATATTGTCGACATCTAACTTTCTGTCTATGAATTGGAAATAGTGCCAGGGTCATGTTTTCATCGTTTTTGTGTGTTTAATTCAAAAAATATATATGACTAGGCCTTTGGGCCTTTGAACCATTTAAGCAGCGCTTTGGACATATTGCAATGCTTTGCAAATATGTCAAGGGCATATGAGGCTTAATCATTCTATGGTCTTGTTTATAAATCCCTCGATACAAAAGGCTCTTCAGGCTTTCAAACCATTTGTGTTGTGTGTAGACCTACGATTGATGAGAATTTGAGGTTTGAGGTATATGTGGGAGGTACTTTCAGACAATTTATTGTAAATACGACCTATCATCTATATTGGTCTTAACACCTATCACATGAAAAAAGAGATTAAAGACTCATCGCAGTTAAAGTTTGCATATAAATTTCAAATTGGATTAAGGGAAATAAGTTAAAGCACACACCATTGTTTAAACAATAAAAGAGGAGCATAGTGAAGTAGAGATCATAGTGTATACCGGTACAAGTGTTTAGTAGGTAGATGGTGCAGTTGGCCTCTGTTATGATTTTTCCCTCCTCGTGTAGTGTATTCTGGAAAGAGTTCTCATTAATGTTTTTGACAAGAATATGGGCCAATAGTGCTTACTGCAAGAGTATATAGCACATCAACATGGGAATTCTTGTAATATAATTGCATTGGTAGAGAAAGTACTCCTCGAGTTGCAAGGAATTTAATACTACCCATACTTAAAGTTGAGTAATAAATTTAGTGAAGACACACCTTGAGTGTGTAGGAGGTAATGAAATTTAGTTCTCACCATGGAAACCATACCAAAGCCCATTCTCTGATTAATTCAAGTGCAATGACTAAAGAAAATAGGACAATGAAGAAATGGTGAGCCATACCTAAATACCTCCTTGTACCATGCAAAAGTAAATGGAAGTCATCTTTGATCTTTGCGTGTTGTACTGATGAGTGGAATACACTCATAAAGCCTTGTGTAACTGAGGAACATATTGTGAGACTAGGGGGAACACAACAATGTTGAGTGTGAGTGTGTACTTGTGTTAGAGTGCTACTAAATAGGACCAAAAAAAGAGGGATGAAATGCTGATAAAGGATGTGTAGGAAAATAATAAAGTAGAAGTGAGTATCAATGAAGGTTGTTGATGAGAACTACAGTTAGAACGTTGAGAGTTGTTTGATAGAGTAAAGAGAAGGTTGTTAAGGAGAAAAAAGAGAAAATAATTGGTTAATGACGAGATGAAATGAGGTTGAGTGAGATCCAAAGAAGAGACCAGTAAGTTCCTTATGGACATTAGGTTGGATCTTGCACAATAGAAATTTGATGCTTCCATCTAAGTGGGTGTCTAAAGAATAACCTGGGGATTGGTACCTCCTACAAGTGGGTGCTTGCAAAATAAAGGAATTGGTGCTTGTTGAAAGATAATTAGGTGTCTACAAAGAGGGAGTTGGTGCTTATTACGTGCTAGATAAACACATAAGGGATTTGGTGCTTCTTACGTGCTAGAAAAAGACATAAGGGAGTTGGTGCTTCCTATGAGTGGGTTCTCATGAAACATGATGTAATCTAAATGGTGGCTTTAGATTCATATCATAACATAACAAAATTTGTGGTTTTCTTCCTTTATGGGTTTCCATGTCAAATATCGATGCCTTAGTGTATGCTTCTCATGGTATTTTTGTGATGTTCATATGTAGTTTAATTTTCTTATTACATAATATGTTGTTCATTACACACTGTTATCACTCAGGTTGTTCCTTGGCTCCAGGAGGGAATACGGCCGAAGTAACCACTAACCAATCTTTCAGCTGCAGATCCTAGCCAATCTGCAACCAGAGAGGGCTCTCTCTTTGTGATTTAGATTTTTTTGATTGTATATTAGGCTAGTTATGAGACACAAGTTTTGTTTGGTGGTTGGAAGATGACATTCAGTAGAACAAGGCAGCAAATTGAAAGAAGTTTAGGCCATTAGGTTGACGGAGTCTAATGAAATAAACTTTTGGATATGGTTTCTTTGTCAATAGAAAGATTGCAGAGCAGGATAGTTAAACATAGAACAATATTGAAGCTGAGAGTAGGATGGGATGAAGTCAAGAAATGAAAGGCAATCAAGAATCTTTCATTATGTTGAAAGAGGGAAATTGTGTAACATTATTAGGGACAAATTAAGAATTCCTTGATGATGTTAATGTGTAAGAACCAAGGAGACAAGAGAACTTAAGAATTCTTTCCCATGATGGTCCTGTGGAAAACATAGAAAATTACAGGAACTGAACACAGAGTACAGGTAGTAAATTTTGGGTTATTCTTTCTTCCTATAATTTAGAACATGGTATTCAGATGACAAATAAAATACAAATACAGTAACTCAAGAGTAAGAAAAAATTATTGATCCATGCATCAACGCAAGCATTCTACAACACATCCTTTAGCCATTGATTCCACATCCAGCAAATTCACCAACACAGCATCCAACAATTTTATTTCAGAAGAGTTCTCAAAATTTACAGAGTAGGTCTAGAATGATATTCATCAGCCAACAATAATACATCTCTTTTGCAAGTATTTATAAGAATTTTACAAAATATCCCGTAGGGAAATATCTAGACATAAATTTATCCATCTACTCTGGCAGAAGCAATAACTGATGTAGAAAAAACCGCACAACAATAACTGAGGAAATAAATATGCTGTACTGGCTGCTGTAGGTGTCCTACTTGTTGTTTACTTTTTGACTCTGATAGTCGGTTGATGACCGCTTCCCTGATGTGCGTTCCTGTTGTCCTGTCTTTTGCCACCTGTGTCTTAGCCTGTTTTATCTTTTGGCACGAATCTTCTTCCTCAGCTGATTTGATTTTTCCAGATATTACCTTTTAATTGTAATGCTAACAATTTACAAAAAAGGAGAATTGAACTTATTTTGGTAAAACCTCCAGCATACTCTGCCACCACTGATCTGTTGGTAATTGATGCTTTCTCAATTTGATTAGTGTCTCATCAGCTTCAGTGTACCTGTAATTGTTTGGCTGGAAATCAAAAAGATGTGCCACCTCATGCTCAATAAAGAATAAACTTTCCAGTTTGTCATACAAACTCTGTCCAGAGGGACGGACTGTCTCTTCTGTGCTGCTTGATGATGTTGTTATTTGATTTTGCACATGGTATTTAACCTATGAGCATATTGTTCTTGCTTTAACAGCTTCCCACTGCTAGTGACCAGGCTAGGTAAGCCTTTGCATTGTAACATTGCAAATTTATGTTTGAAGGCTTCTATATCTACTTGCATTTCCTGGCACTTTCTTTCTACTGTTTGAACAAAATTTCTCATAGTTAGCACCTTCTTGACTCTTAGAATAGTCTTTGTCCTGTTATGAATGTCCAGAGATGCTAACTATTCACTGGTATGAGTGTTAAAAAATGAATCATTTGATTGGCTTGCTCTAGTTTATTAGCCAATAATACCCTGGCCTTTTGAGTTTCATATTGAGCCAATCCTATCAACTCTATCTGATAAAAAATGGTTTGTATTGCTGTCCACTGATCAGCAATAGCTTGGCTGATTTTATCCCGCAACATAGTCTTTATTTCTGTTAGGGTTCTATGGAGAGTGAGATCCTTCTCCAAGGCTTCAATTTTATTCTCTAGAGCCTTTACTTCCCTAGTTTTCTCGGCTACAGTCATCTTTGACTTGTCATAACTAACCTCAATTATGGCTAGTTTTTCCTTGGTTTCCTTCAATTCTACCATTTGGATCTCCAAAGATTTGATCTCTTTCATCATTTCCTCCATGCTTAAGCTGGCCTCTTGTAGTGCACTCGTTGTAGCTGCTGCTGAAGTTGAGGTACTTGCTGTTGATGCTGGATCCAAGGGAGGTGTTGTTGTAGTGACTGCTGGAGGAGGAGATGTGATAATTGGAGCTGTTTGGGATGGCTGAGAGGCCAACTCTGGCTGTTTTCCTTGTAGAGCTTCTTCCAAGGCCTTTTCTGTATCCAGCAGTCTTTGGTTCATCCTCATTAGTAAGCTGGCCACATCCTATTCTTCCTTTTGCTGTGCCACCTCTATGGTTTGAGGATGTATTGTAGCTGGCAGCTTCAATTGTCTTCTCAGGACCGCTATGTCCTCCTCCTTTTTCCTTATTAAGGCCTATGCTCCTTTGGGATCTTTGGGATCATGACCCAATTCTATAATGATTTCTTCCAAGGATTTTATTCTATTATCCTTGGCCTAATTGGGAAAATGTATTATATAATGAATTTTGTAGTCTATGGGCCATTAGAGCTTTGTCTGCCAAGGTGGAGTATACCATTTCTCCAGCCTGTTTGTGCAACTCAATCTAGTCTATTGGATGGATGTCTTTGGCAAGAACTTCCAGATTGGTCCTAATATAATTTGCAGCTGACTGTGGCTGCTGTACAGTGGGTCTGAAGTGACTAAGAGTCATCTTCCCTGCCTGCATATCATAGGCTGCCATCAACCTTTGTTGATTGGTAGGAGCCATTCTTAACAATTGATTGTAAAGCTGAAACCTCACTGGTTCGTTTCTAGCTTTAATTTCGGTGAATGTTGTCTTGATATCCGAGCCCTGCTTGCTCTATTGTTTGGAGGATGAGACCTCCCAACCAGGCTGTCTCTCTTGCTCCTGCTGAAAGGAGCTGGCCGATGTTTCCAAAACTGGAGGGATCTACTGTTCAGAAGTTCCCTCACCCCTGATGTTACCTGTTGTTTCTTCGGTGAACTCCTCCTCAAAATAGGGGTTTAACCTTTGTCTCTTCTCCCCTTTCTGATCTGTAGATGTCCCTGTAGGTGTGTCTTCAGGTCTGTCCCTCTTTTTATCTCTCTCTTCATTGTGAGGGGTTTGTAGTACAAGGATTTCAGCTGCCTTTACTTGGGTTAAAGGGCCTTGTTCTTGACCCTTTTCTTGATTTGTAGATGGATGTTCTGCCTTTGTGCTTTGCTGCTCAAAATGTTGTATTTCTTTACCTTTCCCTATTGGTGGAGTGGCTTCTTGAGCCGGTTGTTGTGAAGATGTAGCAACTGATGTGCTTGCTCCAATATGCTGAGGCTGTTTGAAAGAGACCTGTGAAAAATAATCCAGGTCAATTCTCTTCTCATAATCTTTCATTTCTTTTTCTAATATTTCTTCTTCAGTAAGTTCTTCAATTAATGTGCCCTCTACCCATTCTTGTCGATTTTCATATTGTTCAATGTGAGGGATTGGCTGGTGCACATATCTTGAAAGCCTGTTTTTTACTCTTCTATAGCTTATAAAGTGTTTAGGGTCATATGGTGCCCAATAAAAGCTTTGTTTCAGCGTGAGTTCTTCCCTTAGCATCTTGTCTACATCACTCCAGGCTTCTCCCCTTTTATTGAAAACAAAAGGACCCAATTGATGTCTAATCTTGAGCTGTGCCTTCTTGTTTTTCCCATGGAAATGAGTCAAATCTGCACTACTGAATTGCCTGAAATATTCCAAGGCAAAAAGTCTCATGGGGACATATCTTGGCAGTTTGTAGGGGGACAACTCACAACCATAAATTCTGATAATTGTATGGTTTTGGTAGAATTACCAAACACCAATGTTGTAGCCTCTTGAAAGATGTAGAATTCTTTGCATTTCAGCAGTGAGCCTACCAGGAGGAGTCATCATCAACAGGCAAGTGGCTGGGTAAATGAACATGTCGATAAACTCACAATATGTGTAGGGTGAGAGATGGACTTCATGATAAACCGATGTCCAGAAGATGACAAATCTCCTCTCTCCTTTGGAGTCTAGTTTCCTGAGAGGAACTTGGAAACTATCAGGGTGATAGTACAATAGCAGATAGTATATATAAGAGGTATATTTAAACACTCTTTCTCTCTCCAACATCATGAATTGCTCATGGATTTTGTTTGCTATGAAGGTGGCATAGTCATACATGACAACAGGGGGCTATCCTGGAGTGAACATGGACATTAGCACAAACACAGTTTCATCCACAAACTCACTGGTTTTTCATCCTAGAATGTAGGATATCATATCTATTAGGAGCTTGCCTATTTCATTGAATGAGACTTGATGGTAGGGTGTAGGATGATCAGCCTGACACTGTGGTTCCATAAATAACTGACCTACTCTTGCTATTTCTGAGGTAGACAGTTTTGCACCTTGATCAAGCAGGAGTTTCATTGTGAGAGGAACTAGAGGTTGAGGTGGCTCAAAGTTCATCATTTCATTTATGGATTGAGGAGTAATGTAAAATAATACAGAACCATTTGGAGTGAGGATTTCTCTTTGAGTGGGATCATAGTTTGCATGGAAAAGATGAATGAAGTCAGGCAGCACATTGACTGAAGGGATGTAGTAGATGGGCATGTTGGATTCCCAGATTCTCAGGACATCAGTGTTGTTTCTATGGTTGTTTCTGAATTGACAAAAAGTTTGCAGGTGAGACTTGAGACCCATCATGTCCTTAATCTGGAATTCCCTGTCTACCAGAGGTAACCAGTCCAAATCCTTATGTGGTGCATTCAAGGGGGCAATGTTGAGAGCCACTGGAGCCTCCATACTTTAATTGATTGTGTCTTGGCTGGAATGTAGGTTTATGGCAGAGCAGAAAAGATAACTCTGGCTCAAACACTTTTGTCAGGATCTTGTAGACTAAAATTTATCTTGTGGTGACCTCACTGGGCAGCATTCATGGAGTAACAGGTGAATTATGCAAACTATAGTGGGGAGGTTGGACAAGACTTGTGAAGATAGCCTCCCTTTCAAGTTACTAAGTGACCTTGACCTTGGGTTGAGAATTATTTGGAGTAGCAGGCAGTAGAGCAGAGGCTTTGGTTTCTCAGAGGAAATTACACTAGTAGCTTGAAACTTTGGAAGAAATAGGGAAAGAATTCTCCCTTGCTAGTAATTTTACACAATTTCGTAAGCAAAAGGTGGGCTCGAATTAGAGTTTTCACGGGCGAATTGCGAAGGCTGCGGGCAGAATTCGCAGGTTTTCTCCGATAACTAATAGTTGGACAATGATTTTTCCGTGTAAGGGTCACACGGAATAATTATTTCGATTTAAATTTAGCTTTTACAGGTGATTTTATCGGAGAAATTGCTTAAAACAAGGTTGAAGGACGACTGTGAGGTAAATACCTGGTTTACGGGTGCCTGGTGTATGTTGAAGTCTGCAAGTGGAGCTGGACCAACGGACTATGAGGTTGACTTAGCAGGGTGATGAACTGTGCAACAATTGTGGCCAATTCGTCGTAAAACTACATGCAGGGTTGCGCAGTCAACCAATGTGGAAATAAACAAAACAATTGGTTTTCCCGACTCTTTATAAAATTTTGGACTTTTCGGGCCTTTTTGGCGCATTTTGGGGATGACGTCAATATGACGTTACTTTTTCCGGTAGTGGAGTATGAAGGGTGATGTGGTCGGTGACACAGTTGCTGACAAGGAGGGTGACATGGCGGACACGGCGATGGGAGGAACATTGCGAGTGATGATGTACCAGCTAACGGGACAGTGACGTGGGCGGAAGGACAGAAGGCAGTATCTGGTTTCCATCGGACCGCCTTTGGTACGGGGGCAATTTCTGTCAGCATCGGCCTGATGCAATAGGAACACGCCAGGTGTCCCTATGTATGATAGGAAAACCGTCGACCGTCGGGTACTAACGTCCTGTCGTCGGGGCGCTTCTGATATCAATAAGGACCGTCGGATCTAGTGAAGGCGATCTGACAGTGGACGGGAAGGTGACTTGACAGGGGTTTAACAGACCAGCGCACGCGATAAGTTTTAATTTTTGTAAGGTTTTGGTGGGTTTGAAACTTTGGTTTATTTTACAAATGCAGTGCGGACCCGACGTTTTAATTAACCAAAGGTTAATTAAATGGGTTTATTACGCGGGTGAGGAGGGTATGGTTGTTTGTTTGACCAGAGGTCTAACAAATCCCAGTAGGACACGTGGCAGGCTATCATTGGCCCCAGGTGGACCAATGGTTCCCAAGGACTTTTGAACTATAGCCATATTAGGTAGGGGTGCGGTATATATAGTATTTTGGGGTTTTTTGCTTTTAATACATAATAGGGGTAGGGAAACATTAATATAGGAGTTATATACTAAATTTAGGATGTTAATATGACAAGTGATAGGGAAATTCTAAGTTTATAGGGTAAAAACTTAGATTTTTAGGAGATGAAGGGGAAATGAGATGATTATTTTTACACAAGAAATGTGGCTTGTGTTTACCAAGCAAAGACAATGTTTTTCTTAGTATCTCTCAAAAATGAAATGGATTAGGACTATTGAGCAAATCTCAATATCCTTAGGGGATGTTAGTGAAATTTGTGGGGGAAATGAAAGGGGAAGTCAGTCATGCTCCACTGAACTTGTAGCCACTTTGCCATGATGCTGGTGATACTATTTAAACTGAACATCACTCTGCTTTCTGCAACCTCATAATTATCTGCCTACCCAACCTAAATACCTAACATTTTTTCTTCCTTTGATTGGGTGCATTTGAGCTAGAAAACCCTGCTTTTCCTCTTTTCTTTTGACTGCCCTCCTATCTAAAACTATCCTTATTTCAACCAAGGGCTTAGATTGAGCGGTTGGGCCCTTTAATTCTCTATCTAATCTAGTGATTTGCCAAGCTTGAACTGTTTGAGCAGATCTTATTCTCTATTCTAAAACAAGAAATTTAAACATGATCTAGCCAGGGTTAAGCTATCTGGCTATTCATCAACTATGAGAAGATCAATGATTGCACTTCTCTGGTTGCATCTTTTACCAAGCCACTTTCCTGGTCTTTCTTTGGGATTCCTTTCTCTTCTCTTTATCTGAATCTTGATTATTGATAATATGGAACCTTTGCAACATGGAAAGGATGATCATATTTGGTATTTCCATAGTCAATCATGAGAAATGACACCTATTGGTATAGGAACCTAATAGTGGCTCCACTTGGGGATGGCTTTTCCAAAAGAAAAGCCAAGAACAGTAGGTCAGATGGCCTCATTCTCATTCCTTGTGTTTATAAAACTTCCTTCTGTTGCAAGCTAACCAACTAAACCTTTGTGGCATAAATGCTTTTCACATAAGCTGATCTGAATCTAATTGCAGCTTTGTCTTTGGAGGTTGATCAGAGTTGTTTGTCATAAACAATCAAGAGATAAATTTGGAAAAGTAGGGATGCAAAAATAAACACCAAGGGTGGTATATATGTTGGCTTCTTTCTCAAAATTTGCTGCATCATATTTCCTATCCTATTGTTGAAATGAAATGCTAAAGTAAACAATTTTTATGTACAAACTACCCTCTTGTTCTGTTTTAAAAAGGAGGGTCAAAATAATGCTTGAGCATTCGCCCATTGACTGGGCCTTCCTTAGCTTCTGTGCCATCCAAACTCTTCAAAAGATAGGTGTTGTTTCCTTGTACAGCCTGGATGACAAAAGGGCCTCTCCACAGGGAATCAAATTTGCCATGTTTTCCTTTGTCTTCCCTTCTAGAGTCCCACTTTAGCACTTTGTCTCCTATGAAGAAATCCTCAACTTTTGTTCTTTTGTCAAAAAATTTCTTGAGTTTGTCTTGCAGAATCTGAGTTCTCTGATATACTTCCTCTCTAGTTTGTTGCAAGCGAATAGTTTGATTGATTCTCCTTTGAATTTCATTGGGTTCTGCTTGTAACTCTTGCAACAATTTGATCACAAGGATTCCCAAGGATGAGGGGAACACAACCTCCATGCCATACACCAATTCATATGGGTTGGTTGCAATATATCTTTTTGTGGTCAATCTGTCCGCCCACAGTGCATTTACTAACTTTTTATGCCAGTTCTTTTTGTTCTCCTCCAAGACTTTTTTGATGATATTGATCAGGCTTTTATTAGATGACTCTGTTAGGCCATTACCTTGAGGGTAGTAAGTTGTTGAATGAACTAAGGTAATGTGGTATTTGTGGCAAAAATTGATCATTCTTTTGGACTTGAAGGCAATAGCATTGTTTGTAATAATCTTTTCTGGACATACAAATGTAGACAGGATATTGGTTTCTAAGAATTGCATGATGATTGAGTCATTGGCTTGCCTACAAGGGATAGCTTATATCCATTTGGTAAAGTAATATGTGGCAGTTAAGATCCACTTGTGTTGTCCAGAAGAGGAAGGATGGATTTCTCCAGTGAAATCTAAACCCCGTTGTTGAAAAGGCCTTTCAGTTGAAATAGGTTTGAGGGGCAAGGGCAACAACTTCCTCTTGCCTTCAAAGATCTGGCATTTATGGCAAGAAACTAAAAATTTTCTCACATCAGTAAATAGGGAGGGCCAATAAAAACCAGCTCTTAGAATCTTATTAGCTGTGGATTTCCAGTATAAGTGTCCTCCACAGTCCCCTGCATGAAATTCCTTGATTATTTTGTCAGTTTCATCCTGAACTAGGCAATTGAGCAAAACACCTTCATGATTTTTCCAAAATAAGACATTGTCTAAAATACAAAACTTTGAAGCTTTCATTTTCAAGAATGTCTTTTTGGTTCTAGATAACCCTGGAGGAGCTTGTAGGTTTAACAATACAAAACATATATCAGTGTACCAAGGTGATTGTAAAAAGGCTTCATTGATCTGTGGAGTCGCCATCTCCTGTTTGTTATCTAGTTCATTGATGTCAAGGGCTTGAAAGTTGGTTTTAGTCATTAATTTGGCTAACCCTTGTCCCTTTATGAGTTTTGTTGGCTTGATCTCAATATCATACTCTAGAATGTTGGCTATCCATTTGCCCCTTTTACCTTCAATTCCTTCTTGAGTAAGAATATCTTTGACCACTGCATTTGGAACATAGGCAATTACATGAGAGTACAAGATATAAATTCTGAAATCCTTTATGGCCTTCACAAGAGCATAGGCTTTCTTTTCCATGATTTGGTATTTGAGTGGGGAATCTCTAAGTGTCTTGTTGAAGAAAGCAATGGGATTTTCACATCCTAGGTCATCTTTTTGTAATAGGATTGTAGCAATAGTATGCTTAGATGCAAAGGAAAAGATTATGAAATCTCTATCAAACCTGGGACTTGTAAGAACAGGTGTTCTTTTCAAAGCTATTTTGATTTCCTCAAAGGCTTGTTTAGATTCTATTGTCCATTTGACTTTAGAATCTTTCTTCAACATATTATTCAACAGTCTAATCAGCTCAGCCAAATTGGGAATGAATCTTCTTAGGAAATTGATTTTCCCTAGAAAGGCTTGTAATTCCTTGATGTTTCTTGGGTGAGGGACTTGAAGGATAGCTTGTATTTTGTTTGGATCTATTCTTATTCTATCTTTAGAAATTATATGACCTAGGAGTTTTCCTTCTTCCGGGCCAAATAAAGACTTCTTTGGGTTCAATGATATGCCATATTTTCTGCAAATTAGGAACACTTGCCTCAAATGATCTAAATTTTCTTGATCTGATTTTGAAAAAGCAGTGAGATCATCAAGGTATATGACTAAAAAGTCATGGATCTCTTTAGCAAAGGCTATGTCCATTGCTCTCTGAAATGTGGCCCCTGCATTTTTGAGTCCAAAAGGCATCTTCACATATTTAAAGGTTCCCCAGGGTGTTGTAAAGGCAGTTTTATCTTGGTCATCTGGGTGAACTAAAATCTGATTAAATCCTGAGAATCCATCTAGCAATGAGATCTTTGAAACACCCACTACCCTTTGTAAAATGTGATCCATCTTGGGTAAGGGGTAGTGGTCTTTGAGAGAGACCTTATTCAAATTTCTCAGGTCTACACAAAGCCTTATGTCTCCAGTTTTCTTTCTAGTGGGCACTAGATTTGAAATCCATTCAGAAAACCTAATGGGTGCAATTATTCTAGCTTGATACATTCTTATGACTTCTTTTTCAATAAGGGGAAGGAGGACTGGATTAATCCTTCTCATCTTTTGTTTAAAAGGTTTTTGGTTTTATTTCAAGGGTATTGTATGTTGGATAATAGATGTATCATAGGATTTTAAATCGTCATAGCTCCATGCAAAGACATCTTGGAACTCAGTAAACAACTTAATGTATTTGACCTTTTGGTCAGCAGGCAATGTTTTGGAGAGTTTTATTATTTTTGGATTTTCTGTGGTTCCAATGTTGCAGTCTTCTCTGCATTTAATGGTTGCATTTTTGGTTTTCTTGGAATGTCATTTGAATCAAATATGTCTTCTAAAGGAGTTAGGCCTATGGGCAGGACATTGTCCTTTAGCTCAATTACTTCAGGTTCTTCCTCAATCATTTCATCAAAATTCATTTGTTTGAGTTCTTACAATTTTTTGTGATTAGAAGTTGTTGGATGCAAAATCAAATTTGTTGCTTTAACTAATATATTTGGCTCAACTTTGTCAATTTGCTGTTGATCATCAATAGTGCTTGTGTCTATGTTTTTGCTTGAGAATTCTTCTTTTAAAGTGAGGAAGTTATTGATTTGGGTATCATTCTCAAACACTTGCCAATTTTTCACATTATCTGGGACAACAGGTCTGTGTTTGATCTCAGCAGTGAAGTGATGATTGGGCTCAAATGGTAGTTTGCAAGTGCTGGCAAAGGTTGCCAAACTATGTGCATGTAGGTTGTGTTTTCTTGGAATTTTGGTGAGTTGTGATTCCAAGAAGGTGTTCAGTATTTCCATGGCTGCACCTCTATAAGCTCTTAGCCTAGGATCATTTGTAACAAAGTTTCCCTTTATCTGTTGTATTATCAAATCTAAGTCCCCTAGAATTGAAATCTTGGTCACCCCTAGACTTCTAATTAGTTTGAGTCCCAGCAAAAGGGCTTCATATTCGGCCATATTGTTTGTGCATTTGAAATTTAGCCTATATGCATGACCCTGAGCATGGTCATTTTTTATGTTGTGTATCCAAATCCCTGCCCCTGCTCCCAATTTATTTACTGATCCATCAAACTCTAAGTACCACAAGATTTCTTGATCAACACTAGTCTCCAGAGTTTTGGGGACTTGCTTAGTGGGAAGTGAGTTTGAACTTTGTGGCTGATTTGATATGTCTGGTTCACTTGTTACATCAATCACATCAACAATGCTTTGGTGCTGATCACTGACTTGTTCATTTATGTTCATTGTCTATGCTATTTCTAGGAGTTTGGCCTCAGTTTTGGGGCACATGTCAGCATTGTATAAGATAAATGAATCCATATCAGAGCGTATCGAATAGATGGGGAAGTTTTGGGGCTTCTCTTGGCTACTAACCACATATTTCATCAATGTTTCCCGGTACAATCTCTTTGGGTGGCCAAATACTGAAATGGTGGCATATGACATATCTAGTTGCAAAGATCCTTGAAGTTTTGCACCCCAAGATCTAGATAATAGCATACCATATTTAGGTGGGATATCAGCTACCACCACATCCATCAAGATTGTTTTGGCTAGATATTGGACTAAAGATACGCAAAGATCTTTGATTACGCCTAGACACCTGACCTGGCTGGAATCAAATGAGAACAGGTCCTTATATGGCCTTGTGATATCTAGGTCTAGCTTTTCCATCACTGACTTGGGCATTAGATTATGGGACGCACCTGAATCAAACATTGCATTATGTAACACTTTGTCATGAATGTTTAAGCTCACATAGAATGGAGGGACTCCTCCATCTGTTGTCTTACCATTGACTTCAGGACCAAAAAACAGCTCTGGTTGATCATCTAGGACATTGACTGCATCCCTAGTTTCAGATATTTGAAGTGACCTATTAATCTGTTCCCTGTAGACCTCATGCTTAGCCAATTTTGACAATGGCATGGCTATTTTTATCTTACCTATTTTTGTTTCTAAGTTGAAAGGTTTTTCTACTTGCACTCTTGTATTGTGGACAACAGACTTTTCCTTTTCTGTTGTGTTTTCCAAGTTCTTTTCTTTATCAGGAATGCTGTGAGGAACTGCCTCTGCTCTGAATCTACTACAACAAATCTATTTACACTTTCTTTAGGAAAAGAGGAAGAAGATGGGTGATTGTTTGAGGGTTCCAGGTCTGAAATGTCTTCTATGATGGGCTCTTTTCGGTTGAGGTCTGCCTCAGCAGTGAATTTTGTGAGGGGAGAAGTATCTTTAGTTCTCTTGGACAATTTGGTATCTTTCAATTTGGTGGGTTCAGGTACATTTATTGTCCTACTTCTCAATTTATATTGTTTGTGAACCTCATAGACTACTGCATCATAGCCTTCTTTAAAATCAAAGGATTCTCCAGACTTGGTTTGAAATTGATTTAAATTATGAGCCTCCTGATCCTCCTGTGTCAGGAAAATTTGTTGATCACCATTTAAGCCCATTAGATTAATTTGTGTGTCCTCTGCAGGCTCACTTGAGGTTGAGGCTTCAGCATAATTCTCTTGAAATGGGGGTCTAATGTTCTAATCAGGGCTAGTCCTTCCAGCAGTAGGGTTTTGATTCTTTCTAAAGTTTGGGATTCTTGTTGTGTTATTTGGTTGCCCTTCCGAGGATGATTTCCTTTCAATAGTCTCCACTCTATCTCCTAATTTTTCCATACCTTTAGTGATTGCATCTAATTTTTGCTCAAATGTTGAAGGTTCTTCTTAAAAGTTGTTCTTCTTTCAGTTCTAGCCCGATTTCGTTTGGCAATCAAGTTTGCTTCTACACTAACAGCTATATTCTGCATGTCTGCTAGGCTTATTATGGCTCTTTCCCTCAACTGATATGCCATGTCCGAATCAAATCCATCAGGGAATTTGATCAAGGCTAGGTCGGGACGAGGTCTAAGGTTCTGAGGAATGGCACTATAGACATTATTAAACCTTGCACAATAGTCTTGAACGGTTTCTTGTGGGCCCCTTTTTAAATTGTCATATTTAGTTAAAATGTGTAAAGGGTCCTTCTTCTTTTCCCATCTGTTTAAGAAGGATTGATATAGGGCCTCAGGATTGGATATAGAATTTGTAGCAAGTGCCCTAAACTAGGTCCTCACATAACCAATTAGACTTTGGACAAAGATTTTCATTCTTACATCATCATCATCAATTTCATAATTCTCAAAATAATCTTGCATTTTCTTAGAGTGCTGTTGAGTTGTATAACAACTAGTACCATCAAAGTAGGTGATCTTGATTTGATAATCTTGGGGCATAGCTCCTAGATTGGTAGGCAATTGCAAAGGAGCATAATGGTTGGCCATATTTACAGGGATAAATGGGGCAACAAGAAGGAATAAGAGGGCTAGAACAAGGGGGATAGGAATGGAAATACGGGTAGTGGTTGGGGGAGTGGAAAGTATACTTTGAGGTGTGGATGAAGAACTTGGAGAGGCTGTAGTATTGATAGAAAGAACTGTGCCTCTTCCAGGGGAAAGCTCAGATTTTGTAAGGTTTTGCGGAAGTATATCAAAGTTTGAATCAACAGTTTCTAAATTTTCTTGTCTCCTAAGGGTCTTGGGGATCAAGTTAGGATTCTCAAAGATGGCTGGGGGATTAGGATCTGGATTGGATCTGGTGTAACAAGTTTTCTTTTTTGGAGCCAGCTTCTAAGTTTGTTTTTGGTATTTTTTGCTTGAATATGTTTAAAGCAAGGAAACTGATCTCTTCTTGATTCAGAAGTCCCCAGTGGAGTCGCCAATAATGTTATCACTCAGGTTGTTCCCTGGCTCCAGGAGGGAATATGATCGAGGTAATCACTAACCAATCTTTCAGCTGCATATCCTAGCCAATCTGCAACTAGAGAGGGCTCTCTCTTTGTGATTTAGATTTGTTTGATTGTATATTAGGTTAGTTATGAGACACAAGTTTTGTTTGGTGTTTGGAAGATGACATTCAATAGAACAAGGCAGTAAATTGAAAGAAGTTCAGACCATTGGGTTGATGGAGTCTAATGAAATAAACTTCTGGATATGGTTTCTTTGTCAATAGGAAGATTGCAGAGCAGGATAGTTAAACATAGAACAATATTGAAGCTGAGAGTAGGATGGGATGAAGTCAAGAAATGAAAGGCAATCAAGAATCTTTCATTATGTTGACAGAGGGAAATTGTGTAACATTATCAGGGAGCAATTAAGAATTCCTTGATGATGTTAAGCTGTAAGAACCAAGGAGACAAGAGCACTTAAGAATTCTTGCCCATGATGGTCCTGTGGAAAACATAGAAAATTATAGGAACTGAACACAGAGTATAGGTAGTAAATTCTGGGTTATTCTTTTTTCCTGTAATTTAGAACATGGTATTCAAATGATAAATAAAATACAAATACAGTAACTCAAGAGTAAGGAAAACTTGTTGATCCATGCATCAACACAAGCATTCTACAACACATCCTTTATCCATTGATTCCACATCCAGCAAATTCACCAACACAGCATCCAGCAATTTTATTTCAGAAGAGTTCTCAAAATTTACAAAGCAAGTCCAGAATGATATTCATTAGCCAACAATAATACATCTCTTTTCCAAGTATTTATAAGAAGTTTACAAATATCCTATAGGGAAATATCTAGACATAAATTTATCCATCTACTCTAGCAGAAGCAATAACTGATGTAGAAAAAATCATGCAGCAATAACTGAGGAAATAAATATGCTGTACTGGTTGCTGTAGGTGTCCTGCTTGTTGTTGACTTTTTGACTCTGATAGTCGGTTGATTTGATTTTTCCAGATATTACCTTTTAATTGTAATGCTAACAATTTACAAAAAAGGAGAATTGAACTTATTTTGGTAAAACCTCCAGCATACTCTGCCACCACTGATCTGTTGGTAATTGATGCTTTCTCAATTTGATTAGTGTCTCATCAGCTTCAGTGTACCTATAATAGTTTGGCTGGAAATAAAAAAGATGTGCCACCTCATGCTCAATAAAGAATAAACTTTCCAGTTTGTCATACAAACTTTGTCCAGAGGGAGGGACTGTCTCTTCTGTGCTACTTGATGATGCTGTTATTTGATTTTGCACATAGTTATTTAACCTATGAGCATACTGTTCTTGCTTTAACAGCTTCCCATTACTAGTGACCAGGCTAGGTAAACCTTTGCATTGTAACATTGCAAATTTATGTTTGAAGGCTTCTATATCTGCTTGCATTTCCTGGCATTTTCTTTCTACTGTTTGAACAAAATTTCTCATAGTTAGCACCTTCTTGACTCTTAGAATAGTCTTTGTCCTGTTATGAATGTCCAGAGATGCTAACTATTCACTGGTATGAGTGTTCAAAAAATGAATCATTTGATTGGCTTGCTCTGGTTTATTGGCCAATAATACCCTGGCCTTTTGAGTTTCATATTGAGCCAATCCTATCAACTCTATCTGTTAAAAAATGGTTTGTATTGATGTCCATTGATCAGCAATAGCTTGGCCGATTCTATCCCAAAAAATAGTCTTTATTTCTATCATGGTTCTATGGAGAGTGAGGTCCTTCTCCAAGGCTTTAATTTTATTCTCTAGAGCCTTTACTTCCTAGATTTTCTCGGCTACAGTCATCTTTGACTTGTCATAACTAACCTCAATTTTGGCTAGTTTTTCCTTGGTTTCCTTCAATTCTGCCATTTGGATCTCCAAAGCTTTGACCTCTTTCATCATTTCCTCCATGCTTAAGCTGGCCTCCTTTAGTGCACTCGTTGTAGCTGCTGCTGAAGTTGAGGTACCTACTGTTGATGCTGGATCCAGGGGAGGTTCTGTTGTAGTGACTGCTGGAGGAGGAGATGTGATAATTGGAGCTGTCTGGGATGGCTGAGAGGCCAACTCTGGCTGTTTTCCTTGTAGAGCTTCTTCCAAGGCCTTTTCTGTATCCAGCAGTCTTTGGATCATCCTCATTAGTAAGTTGACCACATCCTCTCATTCCTTTTGTTGTGCCACCTCTATGGTTTGAGGATGTATTCTAGCTAGCAGCTTCAATTGTCTTCTGAGGGCCGCTATGTCCTCCTCCTTTTTCCTTATTAAGGCCTATGCTCCTTTGGGATCTTTGGGATCATGTCCCAATTCTATAATGATTTCTTCCAAGGATTTTATTCTATTATCCTTGACCAATGAGGAGGCTTTCTCCAGCTCTAATTGGGCAGGTGTTTTATATAATGAATTTTGCAGTCTATGGGCCATTAGAGCTTTTTCTGCCAAGGTGGAGTATATCATTTCTCTAGCCTGTTTGTGCAACTCAATCTGGTCTATTGGATGGATGTATTTGGCAAGAACTTCCAAATTGGTCCTAATATAATCTGCAGCTGACTGTGGCTGTTGTACAGTGGGTTTGAAGTGACTAAGAGTCATCTTGCCTTCCTGCATATCATAGGCCACCATCAGCCTTTGTTGATTGGTAGGAGCCATTCTTAACAATTGATTGTAAAGCTGAAACCTCACTGGTTCATTTCTAGCTTTAATTTCATTGAATGTTCTCTTGATATCCGAGCCCTGCTTGCTCTATTTTTTGGAGGATGAAACCTTCCCACCAGGCTGTCTTTCTTGCTCCTGCTGAAAGGAGCTGGCCGATGTTTCCAACACTGGAGGGATCTGCTATTCAGAAGTTCCCTCACCATTGATGTTACCTGTTGTTTCTTTGGTGAACTCCTCCTCAGAATAGGGGTTTAACCTTTGTCTCCTCTCCCCTTGCTGATCTATAGATGTCCCTGTAGGTGTGTCTTCAGGTCTGTCCCTCTTTTTAGCTCTCTCTTCATTGTGAGGGGTTTGTAGTACAGGGATTTCAGCTGCCTTTACTTGGGTTGAACAGCCTTGTTCTTGACCCTTTTCTTGATTTGTAGATGGTTGTTCTACCATTGTGCTTTGTTGCTCAAAATGTTGTATTTCTTTACCTTTCCCTATTGGTGGAGTGGCTTCTTGAGCCGACTATTGTGAAGATGTAGCAGCTGATGTGCTTGCTCCAATATGCTGAGGCTATGTGAAAGAGACCTATGCAAAATAATCCAGGTCAATTCTCTTCTCATAATATTTCATTTCTTTTTCTAATCTTTCTTCTTCAGTAAGTTCTTTAATTAATGTGCCCTCTACCCATTCTTGTCGATTTGCATATTGTTCAATGTGAGGGGTTGGCTGATGAATATCATTCTGGACCTATTCTATAAATTTTGAGAACTCTTCTGAAATAAAATTGTTGGATGCTGTGTTGGTGAATTTGCTGGATGTGGAATCAATGGCTAAAGGATGTGCTGTAAAATGCTTGCGTTGATGCATGGATCAATAGTTTTTCTTACTCTTGAGTTACTGTATTTGTATTTTATTTATCATCTGAATACCATGTTCTAAATTACAGGAAAAAAGAATAACCCAGAATTTACTACCTGTACTCTATGTTCAGTTCCTGTAATTTTCTATGTTTTCCATAGGACCATCATGGGCAAGAATTATTAAGTGCTCTTGTCTCCTTGGTTCTTACACATTAACATCATCATGGAATTCTTAATTGCTCCCTGATATTGTTACACAATTTCCCTCTGTCAACATAATGAAAGATTCTTGATTGCCTTTCATTTCTTGACTTCATCCCATCCTACTCTCAGCTTCAATATTGTTCTATGCTTAACTATCATGCTCTGCAATCTTCCTATTGACAAAGAAACCATATCCAGAAGTTTATTTCATTAGACTCCATCAACCCAATGGTCTGAACTTCTTTCAATTTACTCCCTTGTTCTACTGAATGTCATCTTCCAAACACCAAACAAAACTTGTGTCTCATAACTAGCCTAATATACAATCAAACAAATCTAAATCACAAAGAGGGAGCCCTGTCTGGTTGCATATTGGCTAGGATATGCAGCTGAAAGATTGGTTAGTGGTTACCTCGGCCGTATTCCCTCCTGGAGCCAGGGAACAACCTGAGTGATAACACACACATGAATGGTTGCCAAGTACAAAGAAAATTATAAATTGGAAATAGTTGTAAAATTAGCGTTATACCTATTTACTCCACCCTTAGTATTAATATTGTTTCCAACAAAATGGTGGGGGAAAGGATTGTTGGAGAGAAATGAAATTTGGGAAAAGAAAGGTTCCAATGGAAAAAGGAATGGACCGAAATAAAATGAAAATAAATTTAGACATTGAACTAGCAGGATGCTGCTAGGGACTGAGGAAGAATATCAAGTACTGATTACGATTTATGATAGAAGGGAACCTTGAAGCTCGGGGGAAATTTATGTTACAAAGTTCATTTAATTGGGAGGAATATCATTGCTCAAGTTTTCAGATAAGTAAACAAATTGATTTGTTTGAAAACTTTTATATGTTTTATGCAAATAGAATGTGATGGTATGTATAGGAAAGAAAAATAAGTAGTTTTTCATATATAATGTAACTTATTAAAGCATACTAGTTGAATATAAGAATCAATATCATGAATTGTTTTTGTCTTAAATATTCTGAATAGAGAAAGAATTATTCCTAGATTATTTTACTAGTAGATAATACGTTACTAAAATGAGGGAACATGTTGGTTTAACTTAGTTTCGACCAATGCAAAAGAATATTGTTTGTATTGAGAAAAACTTTTCGGCATAAATCACATGATAGAATAATTGTCAACGCGTTTCAAACCAACAAGTGTGGTTCATCGTCAGGACAAGTTGAAGAACCAGTTCATGGCTGCATATTAAATAGGGAGAGCAGATCATCTAATGGCTAGGTTTCAATATAGCCATTTTAGTCAAACCTAGCCATTGGATGATGTGCTCTCCCTATTTAATATGCAGCCATGAACTGGTTCTTCAACTTGTCCTGACGATGAACCCCACTTGTTGGTTTGAAATGCGTTGACAATTATTCTATCATGTGATTTACGCTGAAAAACTTTTCTCAATATTGATATGGATCACAGAAGCCTCAACTCAACAATATTGTTTGTACTAACCACTATCATAGGAAGTACCTACTCGAGGTGTAAGAACCGTTGAAGGGATATGGCAGAAAACCTTAGTATTGTAATCTTTGGCTAATTTTCTCTACACCAAAAATAATACAGAAGAATTTATGGGTTTAATAGGGATGAGGGTTAATAAGGGAAATCTAATAAGTAAACTTGAATAGGTTGGGATAAACGAAGGCTGAGTGTGACCACTTGGTAATATGCCTTCATGGTGTAGGAAATAATAGAGCTCTATTTGTAAATAATCATGTAAATACAAAATAAAAAAATATTATACCTTGGAAAACTATGACTAATAACCTTCCTAAGGAAAGGACTAAGATAACTATATTCATATAAAAGAATAACTAAGAACAAAAAATAAAATTCCATTCATACAGCAGAATGGATACAACCAAGTAAGCCACAATCATTAGAAAGAAATAATCAAATACAGGGAGCAAATGAAAGAAAAAAGAAATGAATCTACATTTAATTTGTTGATAAATAGAGATTTTCATTTACAGAACTTGGAAAATGGGGAAACTCTAGAGAATTCCATGTATAGCTTTTATAACTATAATTAATCTTCTTGAATAAAGTTTTTAAGTAAAAATAAAACACCGAGTATGTTGAATAACTGTAAAAATATAAATATATATAAACATTTATTCAAACTGAGTATTGAAGTCTTAGTGTAAACCTTGTCATATACACTAATAAAAAATGAACGACAATAGACTCAGTATAAAAAAAGGGGTGGGGGTTCCAAAATATATCCAAATATAATAACCCATGTTAAACTAAGGCTACGACCATAATATGCTGGTGAAATTATTTAGGTCAGTCAGTATTAGAAAGGGAAAATGAATTCAGTAGACAATTATACACTTGGAAGGCACTTGGAGTAATAAGTTGATATTGATAACATGAGACATGAGAAAATATATCCTAGAAAATACAAAATAAGGATTCCTTGGTTAGGGAGGTATATTAAATATATTTTATACAAACCCTAAGAATAAATAAATCAATGTAATATCATTATTACTTAGTAAGAATCTACTTCATTGTTGAGACCTCTAGCATTTGTCTAAACATATTTAACATAAGTACTATGGTAAGTGGGAAAGGAACGAGTAATCAGCCTTGTTCCTAAATGAAAGGGTTGAATATGAATTTAGGGAAAAATGTATTTTGTTGTTACTTGTGGCCTAGGGTGACCTAAGGCCAGTTGACATTGAGATTCCCATAGAGAAACATGTAAATAGCAGAGCATAAGCCTATTACCACTAAGGAAGGATTTGAGTGGAGCATAATAATATTACAATAAAACCAGAACTAGAGAAGGATTAATTAATAATGTTGTATAATTCATTAAAACTGTAGAGGCATAAATCCAAAAATTGGCAACTACATGGAGGTATAGTAACCCTCACTGCCAAGCCTTGTATTCAAAGAAGTAGACAAAAATTCCATGGTAACTCACATAGGTCAAGGAGAGACATGGGAAGTTAAAAAGTAGAATATAAACCCAAAAAAAGAATATACTAAGTAGAATATAAAGAAGTTAAGGGGATAAATGAAAATCCTATGTTTTACCTGAACAAAAATCTTACACAACAATTTCCATAGTGTACGGTAGCATATGTGTGTGTGTGTGTGTCTGTGTGCATGAGTTTTGGGGTACATTGCCTGTGAATTTTAGGTACATTACATGTGAACTTTGAGGCACATTACAAGTGGTATCAAAATAGTAGGTTATAAAATTACAACCTATGAGCCAAATCACATTTTTTGTTTAACAAAAAAAATGCAACTTTGTTTTACACAGTAAGGAGTAGAAGTAAGAACAATGATGGAAGAACCATATGCAAGATGTCCTATTGGAGAAGAACAAATATGGGTATATTTAGGAAGAGAAACATCACCTCATACAATGGAACTATTAAATATGGTTAAAGCAATGAAATTGGAATTAGCCTATATCGGAGCAGATAATGAAAAGCTACTAAAAGGTAGTATTGAGAAAGAAAGACTCATAAAAAATTTAATTGATAATTCAAATATGAGAGAAATGGAACCAATTGCAGAGGAGGAAGATAGGGACCTATAAATGAAAAAATCAAAACAACATGGACGAAAGTAAGGATGTTAGACTTGAGTATAAAGAGGAAAATGAACATAATTTAGTCAAAATTCTCCCAATCTTACCTACTCAAGGGAAGACACGAAAAGTATAACTATAAGGCAAGTTTAAAAATATTATACCTCCAACCTTTGATGGTGAGTTAGAGGAAGCCGTGAAAGAATGTCTACTCAATTTGAAGAGATATTTTCAACCCTAAGAGTATCCTAACAATCTAAAAGATATATTAGCCACCTATCATCTATAAGGAAAGGCATCCTTATGGTGGAAGGGAATCAAAATTGTGCATAAGATAGAAAAAAGCTTGTGATTTGGAAAGAGTTTCAAAAGTTTTTGAAAGAAAAGTATCTGATAGAGAGATACTATGATGATAAAGGAAAGGAATTTCATGAGTTAAAACTTGGTTAGATTACCATGGATGAACTAGTTACAAAATTTACCCATCTCTTGTGATATATACCCTACTTTATGAAGAAAAAGATAAAGTACAATGGCCTAAGAAGATAAGTGAAAATTCAATATCTTGGCCAAACAAGAAAATATATAGATTTATGCAAGGAAGAAAAGGGTCTAAATTTTTCTCTTCTAAAAATTTTGGTAAGAATCACCAAAATAGAAATTTTACTAAGACAAATAATCAACATGAAAAGACTCAAACTCAGATACGGTCCAAACCAACATATTTGAATAATTATTGTGGTAATGGAAAGGAAATGGAACCATTGAAGTGTTTGGGATGTGGAGAGCCTCATCTACCCCATAATTGTCCATATAATGAAAAATCAATTCAAGCCCTGCAGAATGTATAAGAAGCCTCCATAGTGAATGATGTGGCCAAAAACACACCTAGAATTAATGCATCCCTAGAAGAGCTTCAAGCTGAGCATCAAGATACCATGATTTAAATATAAGGTAACCTCCTAAACCAACATATGTTAATTTTAACCCCGGCTGCGGGTGAATGACCATGTTATTAATGAGCACGCGGCGTCATTCAATGACAAGTGGCCGCCAGCTCTGGACAGATGGGCCAAAGACTCGCGAAGGAGTCCGGCCATAGTTAATGCAGGCAGGCTCTCGCAAGTGGGCAGGGGTATTAGACTGCCGAGAGGCGGCACTTCGACGCCGAGAGGAAGGCATTCGAGAGGTTCAGGAGAGCGAAGCTCTGGTTATCTGGTTAAGCGGGGTGTTCTTTGGTTGAGCGGGGTGTTATCTGGTTATCTGGTTGAGCGGAGTGTTCTCTGGTTGAGCGAGGTGTTATCTGGTTATCTGGTTATCTGGCTGAGGAATTCCCTGATTTCAAGAGTGAACAGTGAGGGGAACTGTCTGCGAAAGCTGGTGAGACGCGACAGTAGCTCTGGTGAGTGCAGCTCTGGTTGTCTGGTGAGCGTAGCCCTGGTTGTTTGGTTGTCCGGTTGTCTGGTTTTGATAGGGAGGGGGGTATTCAATTCTTGGATGTCTGCTCGGTGTGGGAGAAAGATTGTCCATCAACCTCGGCCCTCAGCTCCTGAGGCCTTGGTTGAGAGCCTGAAACACCTGAGAACTTGGGCTCTAGCTTCAGTCTGGGGTGGCGCTGTCAATGACCGAATTTCGATCTGTGCAGTGTGGCCGTCTCCTAGGGTCCTGGTTCGAGGGGCATTTCTAGGACGTCCTGTTTTTTCTGGGTGCGGGTCGGGTCATTTAGCTGGGGCAATCTCTCCGGGTGTGGCTCTGTATCAGGCCTGGCCTCTGTCCTGGTGTGGTTCTGTATCAGGCCTAGCCTCTGTCAGTGTTAGCGTCATATCATGCCACGAGAACGGCTACGTGGAGCCTGTCGGCGTGGTGGCTCAAGAGGCAGAGGCCGAGCAAGAGCCTCGTCTCCACATTCCTCTGCGTCCTCAGAGGAAATTCTCTCTCCACATGCTCGCACAAGGAGAGGGCGAGGCAGAGGGCGGGGCAGGTCGGTAGTATGTCCCTTTGGAGGGCATCCATCAGCCCGTTTCATGTTCCCCTGCATCCTGGACAATGCTGTATATTTTGTCACAGTGCGCATTGAAAAATGCGAGCACCAAGACCGACCTGGAGCCCCAGCTGATCCAAGGCCACCATCGCCTGTTCTTGGTCAGCAATTACAGTCTCAGGAAGCCGCAGGTGAGGTGGCGAGAAACCAAGCTGGACCAAGCGAGCATGAGAGGAACACCGCGCCCTACACCGACACGAGTGCCTCAAACTCCTACGGCTGCCCGGTGGTGGAGGAGCCACACGGCACTTTCATCCCCCCGATGGTGGAGGAGCCTCCAAATCCTCGCACCTAGGCGCGCGGTCTGGGCTTCTATGGTGGTATGGCTTTGTTCTGTTCATTTTTGTAAATCTTCAAAGCGGCACCTGTCGGTTTTGGTAGTCAGTCAAGTCTATGTTCATTTCTGCAAAGTCTGTGTCAATCATGGTTTATGTATCCGAGTCTGTAATGTCTATTCTGCCTTATCAGTTCAGTGTCTGTAAGCACCTTCTCAGTTTTTGTAAGGGTCTGCAACCTCCTCCCTCGTGTTGCAGGGAGTGGCAGGTTCAGTTTTGGAATCTTCAGTATAGTTATGGTTCTAGTTGGGGAAAAGAGGATGGTCTCACAGTCCTCCCTCTCAGGCTCAGTTTCAGATTCAAATTGTCATCCTGTCCATGTAGCCAATTTTGGCGGAAAATGTAACTCTCTGTAACTTTTTGTATTATAATAGAATAGTTCGATTTACACAAAAAAAAAAAAAACATATGTTAATTTTAATAGATTCGGGTCTATTTTAAGTTATATTAGTCCACAAATAATGGAAAAATGTAAGTTGAACATAGAAAAATATAAAATCTCTTGGCTGGTCCAACTAGCCACTTACACTAAAAGGAAAATTACTAGTCATTTAAAAAATGTTTTATTAATTTAAATGGATGTAAAACAAAAACGAACCTTAATGTTTTGTCTTTAAGATCTTATGATGTATTGGTAGGACAAATCGATTATTTTTTCTTAGACAAGACTATCACCTATACCATAGATGAGGGAGAGGTACAAATTATTAGGGGTATACCCACACCAATTTCTAGTAGGAAAATATTAGCCTTACAACTAAAAATATGTGCTAGAAAGGGTTGCAAATTATTTGTTGTACATGTAGAATACTTCTCATAGGAAACCAAGGCAAGAACCTTATATGATCTGAAAGTAGTATGAGAGTTCAAGGATGTGTTTCTAGATGAAATTCTCAAGTTACCACCCAAAATAGATATTGATTTCACTATTGATCTAATACTCAGGGCCACATTCGTGTCCAAGGCACCCTATAGAACGAGTGTACCAGAGTTGATGGAATTGAAAATGAAACTTGAAGAAATTTTGGATAAGGGATATATTGGCAGAAGTGTTTCACCATGGAGGTCACTAGTACTATTTGTAAAGAAGAAATAAGGTAATTCCATATTGTGTATTGATTATAGGTAGCTAAATAAGTTGACAATCAAAAACAAATATATGTTTCCTAGAATTGGTGACCTATTTGATAAGGTAATAAGATCCATTGTTTTTTCCAAAATACATTTAAGATCTTGTTATCATGAATTGAGAATTAATGATGAGTACATACATGAAATTGCATTTAGAACCAAATACGGCATTATCAGTTTACCATCCTTCTGTTTGGTCTCACAATTGCTCCAACCACATTCATGTGTCTAATAAACAATGTTTTCAACCAATATCTAGATAAATTTGAGGTGATTTTCATTGATGACATTTTTATTTATTCTAATTTTCCAGAAGAACATGAGTAACACCTAAGAATAGAGATAGAAACACTTAGATAACATCAAATTTTACCCAAATTTAGTAAATGTGAGTTCTACTAGGATCAGATTTAATACTTCGGATGTAATTTCCAAACAAGGACATGTAATAGAATCTAAAAAGGTCAAATCAATCCTTAATTGGCATATACTTAAAGATGTATGTCAGATATTTTATGGGTATTATGGAATATTACTATAGATTTATTAAAGGGTTTCCTAGGTTGGCCTACCCCAAAACCTCCTTATAGAAAAAGGGAGTCAATTTTTTGTGGACTTAGAAGTGCTAAGAAAGTTTTGAACAATTGAAACATCTATTAAATATAACACCAATACTTCAAATTTTTTACCCTAATAAAGAATACATAGTATGTACATATGCTTGCATAGAAGGATTAGGCAGGGCGCTGATGCAGGATATCCATGTGATTTCCTATGAACCTATGAAGTTGAAAGATCATGAAAATAACTATGCTGTGTATGATTTAGATATGATCGTAGTAATACATGCTCTAAATGTGTTGTGCCATTACTTGTTTTTCAATAAATTTACACTAATTATTGATCATATCAGCTTGAAATACTTTTTCAGCTAACCCGATTTAAAAGCTAAACAAGCCAGATGGATGGCTTTCCTAAGTGAGTTTGATTTTGATATCAAATATATTAAAGGAAAAAAGAATAAAGTAGTATATGCATTGAGAATAATTATAAAAAAAAGTTTGTGGAATGTCTGTAAGTAGTGTTAAAATATACTTTGATGAGAAAATTAGAACAACAACCATAGAGGATCATATTTATAGTCAAATATAGGAAAACTTATGAATGAAGTTGGTCAAATAGAAAAATCAGAATATGCATTAAATAAATATGGCATGTTAACCTTTAGAAACATAATTTACATTCCTAATGTGCCTAAACTCAAGCAATTAATTCTTGATGAACATAATGAAACTTTTTTTAGCTCATCCCAGATACTAGAAAATTATTATAACACTTAGGAAAAAATTATTTTGGCTTGGAATGAAAGGAGAGGTAGTTCAATATTTGGCAAAGTTTTAAGAATACCAAAAAGTGAAAGTTGAACATCAACATCCTATTGGATTAATAAACCCCCTGTCCATACCAGAATGAAAATAGGAAATTATTTCTTTAGATTTTACTATGGGGCTACCTAGAAATACAAGACAACATGATTAAATCATGGTTGTAGTGGATAAAATGACTAAAACAACCCACTTTATACCAATCTAATCGATATATAAATTTGTTCATATAGATAAAATTTTCATGAAAGATATTTTTAGATTGCATGGAATACCAAAAAAAAATTATATTTGACAAAGATGCAAAATTTACTTCTAATTTTTGGAAAGAACTTTTTGCAAGGATGGGCATAGAATTGAATTGTAGCACTATCTATCACCCTCGAACATATGGACAGACTGAAAAAACCAATTATATTCTTAGAGATATTCTCCACATGTATGTAATGAATTGACCCACTATCTAGGAAGACTACTTACATCTGGCTGAATTTGGTTACAACAACAATTATCAAGCATCTCTTAAGATGAGTCCCTTTTAAGTCATTTATGGAGGAAAGTGTCATACACTATTGAGTTGGAGTCAACTAGAAGATAGAATAGTTTTAGGAGTTGATCTCTTGTAGGAGATGGAAAAAATAGTTAAAAAGGTAAAACAAAACTTAAAGCAAACACATAATAGAAACAAAGAAGAAGCTATGTAAACTACAAGATGATTCATAAATAATATAAAGTGGGGGAACATGTGTGCATTAAATTTAGACCCAGTAAGAACACTTTTAAATTTTGAGTTTATGCTAAGCTAGCATCTAGGTTTTATGGACCATTTGAAATACTAGCTAGAGTAGGACCAATGGCATATTATATAACATTACTTTCCCACATAAAAGTACACAATGTATTTCATGTATCACTTTTGAAAAAATATATACATGATTCAACTCATATTATTGACTGGAATGTGGTATAGGTCGAATTTGAAGGCAAATTCCAGGTTGAGCCTCTATAAATTTTAGATAGGAAGGAAACTTTACTCCAAAATTAATCCATCGCCCAAGTTAAAGTGCAAGGGAAGCACTATTGTCTTAAGGAGGACATTTGGGAGATGGAAGAAAAATGCAAGACACACTTCAATCACTCTTTTATAAGTGTTAAATGTAGAGGAAACATTGAGGATGATGTTGATTTAAGAGGAGGGGAAATATAGTGCCCCCAATGTAATTATTTCTTTATCAGACTTTATGTTTTTATATTTATTGTAAACATTTAAATTAGAACATTAGTTGTGTGGCTAAGACACAATTGTATATTATTAATGATAGATGCAAATATTTGTATGTTGTTATGAATAAAACATTCTTTATTTGAAAATATAAGAGGAGCCAACACGTGAGTAGTCAAGCTACCCTATTGTCAGGGAATCTATTAAAATTAGATGGATTCCAAGAAGGGACAATTTTTGAAGTGATAATTGTCACAATATAAATATCCATCTTTTTGAAGATTCCTAACCACTAGAGATTAGCATGACCAGAAAAAAGTTCATGCAGGGTGGGGGAAAGGAATCCGGGAGAGAAAAGTATATGGGAAAAGAAAGGTTCTAATGGAAAAAGGATTGGATTGAAAAAAATGCAAAATAAATTTAGACACTGAACTAGCAAGACATTGTTAGGGTATAAGGAGGAAGAATATAAGGTACCGATATTTCTAATAGAAGGGAAGCTTGGGGCTAAGGGGGAATTGTTGTTACAATAATTCATTTGGATGGGAGGAACATGACTGGTCCTTTTATATATTCAAGTATTTAGATAAGTAAATAGATTACTTTGTTTGAAAACTTTTAGAGGTTGTTTGCAGATAGAATATGATAGTATGCACATGAAAGAAGAATAAGTAGTTCTGCATATAACATGTAACTTATTAAAGGGTACCAACTAGATATCAAAATCAATAACATGAATTGTTGTACTATTAAATATTCTGAATAGATCAAGAATTATTCCTCGATGATTTTACTAGTAGATAATATGTTACTAAAATGAGGGAACAAGTTGGTTTAGCTTAGTCACAACCAATGTAAAAGAAAATTTTGAGTACTAACCACTAACATGGGTAGTACCTACTTGAGGTGTACGAACCCTTGAATTTTTGTGGCAAAAACTCTCAGTAATGGAATATTTGGCTACTTTTCTCTACACTAAAAATAACCCAGAAGAATTTATGGGTTTAATAGGGTTGAGGGTCAATAATGGAAAGATAAGAAGTATACCTAAATAGTTTTGGATAAATAAAGATTGAGTGTAACTGCTTGTTAATGTGCCTTTATTGTGTCGGAAATAATATAGATCTATTCCTAAATAATCATGTAAATATTGAAGAAAAAATATTATACCTTAGAAAACTACATATACATAAATGGCATGAGGAAAGGACTAATAAAAATATAAAATATAGAAGAATAACTAAGAATAAAAAATCAGACTCCATTCATAAGGAAAAATGGCTACAACTAAGTAGGCCACAATCATTAGAAATAAATAATCAAATACAAGGAGAAATTAAACAATGGAAAAGAAAAAAGAGATGAGTTTACATTATTTGATAATAAATAGAAGTTTTCATTTACAGATCTCAGAAGGTGGGGTTATTTTTTTGAAAAATCTCAGGTGTAGATTTTATAGCTATAATCAAGCTACTTGAATAGAGTTTTTAAGTGAAAATAAAACACTAATAGTCCATTTTTATAGAGTATGTTGAAAAACTATAAAAATATAAGTGTATGTGAATATTTGTTCAAACTGAGTACCCAAGTATCAAGGTAAACCTTGTCATATACACCAAAAATTGAATGACAATAGACTGAGTCTAAAAAAAGGAGGGGTTCCAAAATAAATATAAAGATAATTCAATGAAATTCATCAGGTCAATAATAACCTGAAGCGGAAAGAAAAAAGAATACAATAAACACTTATATACTTGGAATGCGTTTAGAGTAATAAGTTCATGTCGATAATATAACCCAGACAATAAAAAAGAAAAATGCCTTAGTCAATGATGTATATTGCATTCATTTTCTACAAACCCTAACAATAAGTAAAAAAATTTAATCTTATTATTATTATCTTAGAAGAATCTACTCGACTACCAAGACTCTCAACATCAGTTGAGAGAGATTTACTATAAGTTTTGTAGTAAGGGAAAGGAACGAGTAATTAACCTTATTCATAAATGAAAGAACTTAATATAAATGTAGGGATAAAGGTATCATGTTGTTTCTTATGGCTCAAGGTTGAATTTGGTTTCCCATAAAGAAAATTGTAAAGAAAAGAGCATAACCTTGTTAGAGTGGAGCATAATATTATTATAATAAAATAATAATATTATTATAATAATAATATTATTATTATAATAATATTATAATAAATAATATTTTTATTATATAAAATATTATGCTCCATTGAGGAAGGGTTAGAGTGGAGCATAATAATATTATAATAAAAATGGAACTAGAGAAGGGTTACTTGATAACATTGATTAATTCAATAAAGCTGCAGAGCTATAAACCCAAATACTGGTAATTACATGAAGGTATAATAATCTTTGATGCCAAGTCTTGTATTTAGAGAAGTAGAGAGAAATTCCATGGTAAGGAGAGTCAAGGGAAGTTAAAATGAAAAATAAAAATCTGAACGAAAAATATACCAGGAGTTCTCTTATGTCTTTATTCTTGTGAAGGCGAGTTTCCTTCCTCCATATTAATTTTTGATAGTTATCATGTGTGGTATCATATTTTCACTAAAGTGTATCTAGTACTAAAATGTATCTAGTTGTAGAGAGCATTGGTTCAACTAAGTCTATGGTTGGGTGTAAAAAGTTCTTTCCCAAATTAATTCTTTCCCAAATTAATTTCCAATTTGAAATTTTAGATGAACCTTATCATTGATTTGAAATTTTAGATGAACCTTATCCTTGATTCCTATAGTTATTGTTCATTTATCTCTAAAGTTAGTTGATAAAATTTGAAGATGAAAAAAAATTGTGCTTCTCTTATATGAAACTTAGAATCTTGTATTGTGATATGAATGTGTACAAATCTATCATCTAATACCTCCACTATCTCCACATTTACAAGGGTAATATCTAGGTATGGTATAATTTGAACCATGAGGAGCAAGCCTCACTTATTATAAATCTCAATAAAGGCCAAATAAATAAGTGTAAGTGAATAGTTAGAATGAACATATAGTAATGCATGAAACAACTATATATTATATACCAAGCTACAATAAGTAATTGACATATAGTAAAATTAGTAGGACTTTGTTATTACAAGGGGAGAGTGAAAGCGGTAATGTTTAATTTATGATAGTGAAAAATTGTTCATAAGATTATGGCATATATATGTTTATTAGGCATAGATTTAAAGTTATGTTTGATTTACTATATATTAGTTTGAGCTTATAAGAGATTATTGGGAGTGATTTGATATTTGAATTAGAAAATTTAAATATATAATTTTCTTACCAAAATTTATGCAAAGAAATGTATAATGTTTTATAGGAAGAAATCTCTGGTAACTTTACATTTTTACATTATTATTATTACTTATATATGTGTAAGAAATGCTTAAATTTTGGTGAACAATAATTTCATGTAAGTATGCTCATTTAGATTTGATTCACACCTATTTTATGGTTGGAAATGACTCTTGGTAATTATGCTTGTTAGGTTGATAGACATTTTTATTTTGGAATAGGGATTCCAAACTTTTAATTTAATTATCAATTGAATAACTTCCACAAAATATTCTAGAATATTCTTAATAAAAAATATTGTTCAAAGGTTGAGATTGATCTCAAAAGTAGTTATGCCCATTCTTCCCTTTGAATTAAATTTATTAATTAAAAAAAATATCATATGAACATGAGCTATGGCTTTTGAGCATGAGGTATTAGTAATACATGGTATTGGCCCATGGTATTGTAACAATCCTCTCCATAGTTAGAAAATTGATACACATTTTCTTAAATTTATACATGTTTAACTAATATATCAATTTTTTTTATAACCTACCAATATCCATCTTAACCCCGGATCTACCAAGTGAGGAATCAAATCTCTTTTTGCTCTAAAAGTCGTTTGAACATGAAGATATTTGATCCCTCTCAGTGCTTGGTAAATCTAAAGTTAAGATGGATCTATGATGCTAGTAATATAAACTATTTTACCTTAATTTTATTTTAATTTTTAATTTTACTTTCTAATTTTATTTTATTTTTATTTTTAATGTAATTTGGAAGATTCAAAACGTTTAGAGGATAGGATAGGATAGGAGAGGACAATGCATTGCAACATCTCTTGCAGACTAGTCTAGAGAGTGGTGCAAAAAGAACATGGCATTACAACATATCTTCCATACTAAGCTGGAGAGCGCCTCTTGGCGCAAATAATAATAATAATAATAATAATAATAATAATAATAATTAAAATACAATTATAATTTAGTTAATCATTATTATTATTTTAATCTTCGAAACGTGAAATGTATCATGATCTAAATGTTTTTATGGCTATCTACTTTTACCAGCCATTAAATTTATATGGATGTGCTAGTATTCCTAGGAATTGAAATTGAAGCTTCAATTATATAACTTCATATTAATTTTGAGCAATGTTTTCATAAATTTTAGGGTTAGTAGATGTGGGTAAGAATCTTGATTTATTTAAGTCAATGTGATAAATTATTGTAATAATCAATTCGAGTAAAGAAATTCCCTTTGATGCATTTCATATATGAGAATATATGTATGCAAATAATCTCTTATGTTCATGAATTTCTAATATATAAATAGAAGGGAATATTTTTTGATGCAATAGATAGATGAGAATATATGTATGCATGTAATCACTTATGTTCCTAAATGTCTTATATATGAAGGAGAAGGGAATTATAGGCGAGAAGTTTTACTCAAACTTGTCTAAGGAGGTGACAATTTCACCCAAACAACGATTTTCTCTTCAGAACCTGTTGTTTTTTTCCCAAAATAAAAGAAACTATGAGTTTCTAAATCATTTTTTAATGGTGGAAATGGATTTAGCACCATGAAGGATCCCTGGAGCACCTAAAATTCTAAAACTTGCCATCTATAACCTAAATTTCCAAAAATTTCTGCCATATTTCATCAAAACCATGCCAGAAAAACCTTTCTTTGTCGAATGAAATCATCGCCTTTTTAGACTACACTTTTTTACTCAATCTACGACTATTGGAGATCGATGCAGAGAATGTTGTTAGTAAATTGGAATTTTCTTCAATAGAGATAATTATCTTTAATATCTAACAAAAAATCTCTTAGATTTGTTTTGATTGCAAAAATATACTCCATCGATGGTAGGAAGAACTCAAATCTTCTATCAGGTAAAACTGTTAGATTTTTCCAATGGACCATAATATAATTAGTGTTCGTGGATTTAATAATTTTTTATAGAGTTAATTTTGACACCTAATCATAGGGATTTGGTGAACAACTGTAAATAGTGTAAATAAATAATTGAGGAAATGGAGAGTCATCGGGAGATGAAACTGAACAGTCACTCCCTCTTGTATATAATAATGAACAGCCTAAATGAATAATACAATCTCATTTTTGAGAAGTTACCTCCTGGCTTGACATGGTATTAGAGCCAGCTCCATTTTTCGCATTCCAGTCTGCCCTTGTAACTCCCTCCTACCTATGTTCTTCCTATTTAGTAGAACTGACACCTCTTCCATGCCCCTAAGGCCCGAACCCACCTTCCATACACTGTCATATGCATTTTTTATTCCTGAACGTTGCCTAAATGCTGGCCCGAATGTTGGTCTATACCTCCATACCTAGGATACTCCAACGTATATTAGCAGCCGCAAATGATTAGTATCACCGCATTGTTTAGTTCACACTCCATACAACTCAGTTCACACCCCCGCGTTGTTATTTTTCACCGATACACTACTCCAACTGAGACCCATGTCTCTTATCAAAGAATAGCTTGCTGCGGACCTTTTGAGCTACAATGTCTCATGAATAGATAGATCGCGGAGCACACATCAATGTAGCCAAGATTGCATCTATAGCAAATACAGTGGCCTTATCCTCACTTGCAAGTTTCTTGAAGAAGTTCTCGTTCTTGAAATGCTCCAGGCACTTCTCACTCTTCGATATGTTGCTCCCATACACAGTCTTTCTCGTTGTTCCCATATGCAGTCTTCCCCGTGGCATCACACTATGGTAATACTCCTCCCGTGGTAATAACACTCTCTCACCGATACGCTTCTCCATGGTAATATGCATACCTCCCCTCCACTCTACTCCCATATTCAAGTTTCTCATTACCTTGAAGAAGTTCCGGTATTATGCTACCTCCATATCCCCTTAGCATCACGCCTATCTGCTCTCCTATGCATTTTTGCCCTCCAAGTGAAGGGAGATATGCGTACAATCCAACGTTTTATTCAATGCGTTGAATGTTGAACCAGAGATTTGGGTATATGAGGAGTTGTTTTTGAGTTGCAAAGATTTGAAGATATGACCTACGAATTTTGTTTTGACTTGTTGCAATTTCTTTCATGATTTTGTGCCCCTATTTTGTAAGAAACTGCAGCTAGTTTCTTCGTTGTCATAAGAATTCAAAATATTGCTACTATGCTGCAATTTTTTTTACATCAAAAGCGCATTGTTTTTGCCAGCAGAAGTTTTTTTTTACAATACACAAGTTTTAAAATGCATTCACTGATATCTATTGTGGAAGTGATTCTCACTGGCAAGAAGAAATATCCAGAATGGTCGCGGAAAATAAACACACTCTCATTTTTAATGAGCTATGGAAAGTAGTGTGTGTTGGAGATGGAGACAAAGAACCAGAACAACCTACCTTAGACAAGGAATTCACCATTTTGCAAAATAAGAACAACAAGACTTATGTAATGATTACAACATTAGTAAATGAAGAGGTGAGTCGCCATATTTCACCATTTTCGAATGCTTTTGAAGCCTTACAAAAACTAAAGGAACTCTATGACTCACACTCTACACTTGAAGTTGTTCAACTCATGATTAAATTGTTCACCCTCGAATTACAAAATGATGATCCTCTTGCTCTTGCATTAGAAGTAAAATCTATTATGCATGATATCAAAGTCACTAATGTTGAACTGGACATTCCTTTGATAGCTTTTCTCGAGGTACTTTATCCCACTTACTCAAATTATATTGAGTCATTGCAAGCAAATGGAAGCCTCAAAGATATTACCTTTAACTCCCTTGTGAAAAAATTTGTTGAAAGAGAGAAAGCTTTTGGGAAGAAGAAAACTCCTTAGTCTTATGAAGAGGTTGTGTGTCTTGCACATAGATAGAATAATATTGCTCAAGATTCTTCCAATGGAAGAGGTGGTCGAAGAGGAAGAGGAAGAAATTTCAGAGGCAGGGGGGGCAGAAACTCTTAAGGAGAAAAGTAAGATTTGCATTGCATACACTGCAAAAGAGATGGATCACATGATGCATCCACATGCAAGTTGCCTTGGGATAGAATTGAGCAGGAAAGAAACCAACCCAAAGTAAAACTAATGACAAAGAGAAAGGTAAAGAACCTGAACCTGCTCACTATGTTGTGGCACACTCTAATATTGGAGTAAATGAAGACTTATTTAATGCTTCACTTGCTTCTTGGAAAAATGATTGGTTGCTTGATTCAAGAGCAACTTGCCACATGAATTTAGAAGAGATTTTTTGAAGAATTTACTAACAATGTTGATGGAGTAGTATACTTTGCAGACAAATCAAAACTCAAGCCATCAGGACTTGGGACAATCAGGCTTAAATTGCCTGGTCTTCCAGAAATTCTTTTGCATCATGTTTTATATCTCCCACAGTTTAGGAGAAACTTGTTGTCTTTGGTCCACATCTACTAGAAAGGACACTCCATTCATATGTTTGATGGCAAGATTGAGGTGAGAAAAGCATCAGACCACTCACTTGTTATGACGGGGATAGAAGAAGAAAGGCTTCTCAAGCTGCACGGTACCTCTGCTCGTGTACAAAATTTCTCATACAATTCTCATTATGAAGAAGGTACATTTCCATCAAGTTTATTATGGCATGCTAGATTTGGACACTTAAACTATGACAGCCTCCACTTGTTGAAAAAAATGGTGTTACTGGTTTGCCTACAATTCCTAGGAAACTTAAGCAATGTGATGCTTGCATTCTAGGAAAGCATAGCAAACAGTCTTTTCATGATTCAAATTCCAGAGCACATAAAAAAATTGAACTCATTCATTTAAATTTATGTGGTCCAATACCTGTTCCTTCTTCAAATGGAAATAAATATATGATGACATTTATTAATGACTACACCAGAATGTGTTGGGTTTATTTATTGAAGAACAAATCTGATGCTTTTCAAACATTCAAGAACGTTCATACATGGATTGAAAATGATGCACAATCTCATATTGGCTCTTTTCACACTGATAATGGAAAAGAATACACTTCAAATGAATTTGAAAACTATCTTCGCCAACATGGGATCAAACATCAAACAATTTGTGCCTTATAATCCCCAACAGAACGCAGCCACTGAAAGAATGAATAGGACAATATTAAATATGGTGCGCTCCATGATGTTTTTCAAAAATGTAAAATTGATGTTTTGGGTTGATGCAGTTCTATGTGCTATATATGTAAAGAATAGAAGTCCATCTAGTGCTATTAGAAATAAGACTCCTTATGAAATGTGGTATGGAAACATTCCTTTGGTAAAGCATCTTAGGGTCTTTGGTTCCACCTGTTATCCCTTGATACCAAAGGTACATAGAAACAAACTTGGTGCAATAAGTCATAAGTGTATCTTCCTGGGGTATTCAAACACCTCCAAAGCATACCATCCCTATGATGAAGTTAATAAAAAGTTTGTTGTATCTAGAGATGTAATCTTTCTTGAATCATCCAAAACTGACAATGTTGTTGAGTGGCAACTTGATCGCTTTGATAGATTCACAAATGAAAAAACATTTCAAGAATTTGATAATCAAATTCCACATCTTGAAGGGGGGATTCCTATACTAGATCAACCTATGGAATCTTCTTCTGAAGCACTCTCTCCCCCGCATGAAACTCCAACAACGAATGATACTTTGAGTGATGTGATTGACAGAATTGGGTGAGTCAATCTTGATTCAGTCCCAACTCAATCAATGGAGTAGTGTGGACCATCTCAGAAAGGTTCCCCAAAGTGGCTGACAAAGACACTTGAAAGTGTTCATCTTGATGAGGTTGGAAAGATAGGAACTAGAAATTCAACCCGAAAAAATTGAGGTGATGTAGATGACTCTGATTCACCTATTGATATGGATGTTTCTTATGATTGTCAATTGAATTTGTCTACAGATTTTGAACCAACTTCCTTCAAAGAAGCTGCTTCTCATGATGAGTGGAAATAAGCAATGCAAAAGGAGTATGATGCCTTGATAAAGAATGGCACTTGGAAGTTGGTTGATCCTCCATTGGGAACCAAACCAATTGGTTGCAAGTGGGTCTCCAAGAACAAGTATAAAGCTTATGGCTCACTTGACAAGCACAAAGCTAGGCTTGTGGAAAAAGGTTTTTCACAAAAGGAAGGGGTTGATTATGAGGAGACTTTTTCCCCCACAGCAAAATGGGCTACCATCTGGATACTCTTTGCCCTAACAGCTCAAGGTTGGAAATTTCATCAAATGGATGTAAAAACTACTTTCTTGAATAGAGATCCAAAAGAGAATGTTTTTATGTCCCAGCTTGAAGCATTTGCTATGAAAGGACATGAACATAAAGTATGAAAACTTGTGAAATCCTTGTATGGCCTCAAACAAGCACTACGAGCTTGGTATGAAAAACTAACTGAGCATCTTTTGAAACTCAATTTCAAACATTATGATTTTGATGATGCAACTTTGTTTGTCACGAAGGTTGGCAAAATAGTTGTATATCTTGTGGTATATGTAGATGATGTTTTAATGATAAGGAACAATCAAAGCTACATTTCATCCATAAAGTAGGAATTAAGGAAAGGTTTTGAAATGACTGATTTAGGCTATGTTCATTACTATCTTAGTATTGAAGTAAATCAACATCCGAAGTCCATATTCCTTTCTCAAAAGAAGTACATTGGAGATCTATTGAACAGGTTTGGCATGACTGAATGCAATCCTCTGACTACTCCATTGCAACAAAACTTAAAGCTTAGACCCATTGAAGGAAAAGAATTTGAGGATGCAACAAAGTATAGACAGCTTGTAGGAAGTCTCAACTACCTGACTACTACTAGACCAGACATTTTGTTTGTTGTTGGAATCCTCTCCAGGTTTATGCAGAATCCTTTGTGAGGGACATTGGTCTACTGCAAAAAGAGTTCTAAAGTACTTGAAGGGAACTCAAGACTTTGGACTAAAGCATACACAAGTGGGCGACTTTAGCTTGATTGGATACTCTGATTTAGATTTCCACAGAGACAAAGAAACTGGGGTATCTACTTCAGGTTATGCTATGAGTCTGGGATCAAGAACTGTCTCATGGAGATAACGCAAAGAATTAGTTCCAATGGATTCCACAATAGAGGCAGAATATGTGGCAGCAGCTGAGGCAACAAAAGAAATTGTGTGGCTGAGGAAAATTCTGGAAGATTTGCAGGTAAACAATTACAATCGACTCCACTCATGATTGACAATACGTCGGTAATAAATTTGACCAAGAACCCAAAGTTCCATGATCGAACAAAGCACATCAATACAAAATATCATCTGATTTGACATCATGTTGAGGCCAAAACAATCCATCTTCGCATTGTTCCACTAATGAGCAGATTGTAGACATCTTCACCAAAGCACTTGGAAGAGAAAAGATTGAAAGATTCAGAATGATGCTTGGACTCACCAACATCCCTTCAGGTTAAGGGGGGAATGTTGACACCTAATCATAGGGATTGGGTGAACAACTGTAAATAGTGTAAATAAATAATATAGGAAATGGAGAGTCATCGAGAGATGAAACTGAACAGTCACTCCCTCTTGTATATAATAATGAACAACCTGAATGAATAATACAATCTCATTTTTGAGGAGTTATCTCCTAGCCTCACAGGTAACACGTCAAATTTAGGGTATGGGTTTCTTGGGAATTACGATTGCCATTAGACCAAAACCCGTAGGTATTATTCAATGATCACATCGCTAGAGATAAAGATCCTTGAGTGGTGGTTAGTCCATGTTGTGAAACACACAAAGAGTGTTGGTTATCCAATGTTTAATAATATACCCCCAACGTGAGCCAGGTGTGTATCAAAACCGTGACCTATGCTCTGATACCACTTATTGGGAATCATGATTGGTGTTAGACCAAAACTTGCAGGTATTAGTCAATGATTGCATCACCAGAGATAAGGATCCATAAGAGGCAGTTAGTCCATGTCACAAAACACACGGGGAGCATTGGTTTATCGAATTTCCAACAAGGATTGTTGGATAGTTGGTATTGTCTTGATGACTAGAGGTTGTAAGTGTGTTGGCATTGATGTGAAGAACTATGTTGGAAGATCAAGTTAGGTAGTTGGCATTGCATGATAGTTACACTACAACAAAACAGGCAATTTGTGCCAGATTTAGCACCAGATTTTAGTGCATTTTTTTCTCAATTGGGATGAGCAGCCTGGCGCTAAATCTGGCTCTATTGTACAATTTTTAAAGCGTCCTTTTTTGCACCAAATTTTGCATCTTTTTTATGCCAAATTTTCCATCATTTTTTGCATCATATTTTGCACCAAGATTTTCATCTGGTTTTACAATAGGTTTTGCTTCTAGTTTTGTGCCATTTTTTGCATCTATTTTTACATCATTTTTTGCTTCCTCTTTTGTGGTATTCTTTTCTTCTAGTTTTGTGTCATAATTTGCATCGATTTTTACACCATCTTTGGCATCTGATTTAGTGCCTTTTTTTACATCCAGTTTGTGCCAATTTTTGCATCTGGTCTTATGTCATTTTTTGCTTCTAGTTTTGTACTTATTTTTACATCTATTTTTGTGCCAGTTTCTCTGCCTTTTTTTACACCATTTTTTCCATCCAATTTTGCATCATATGTTGAATATGATTAGTGCCAAATTTTGCATGCATTTTTGCACCATATTTTTCATTTAATTTTGCATCATTTGTTGCATCCAATTTAGCATCATTTTTAACACCATTTCTTGC
>APFE030330057.1:20604-38910 GCA_000404065.3 Pinus taeda
CCGCGGGGATCTGGGGGGGCCGATCCCCCTCGGCTGGGGGGTCCGGGGGCTAGCGGTCCCCCGGCGGGGGCTCGCGGGTAGTGCCCCCGAAGCTAAAAACAGATGTAAATTTGCCTTGTAAAAGTATAGTAATTTCTAGTCAATATGGGTTGTTCATTAGGCGGATGATCTGACGGTAGAACTTATGTTTAGTTTAGGGTTTTTTTACCTAGAAGGAAACCCCTCTCTTTGTATGAGGGCATTGTATTTGAGGCTGTGTAATAGATGTGTATTTGTGTGTGAGCAGAAACAGAGAGGTGAGACTGTGAGAGAAAATAGAGGATACTACAATGGATTTGCTATAGGTTGTGTCTCTTCATTTTGCTAGATAATAGAAAGGAAGGACTGGCTGTTCGGGGTGGACGTAGCCCAAACTGGGTGAACCATGTATATCTATGTCTCTCTTATTTTATGCGTTTTCTGTGTTTATATTTCTATAATATTTTATGTGTTCCATTGCTCGATAATATATAATTTTCTAACAAATAATGAGGTATATTATGGGTTATGTAACCAATCTAACTACAAAAAAAAAAAGAAAAAAATAATAATTAGCTAAATCCAAGTATCTAAACAAATACACCATATATGATAGGTATGCATAATTTAACGTACAACATAGTAAGAAAATATGTGCTAGCATTAGGTTTGTTTGTATGATTAATATTGTTAGGTTGAATTTATCTTCTCCACCCATATAAAAAACATTAAGGCAATATCAATATATATATATATATATATATATTTCACTCTCCTAACGCAACATTGTAAACTTGGGAATATGAGACTATAGTAATGAATGAGCTATAATAATATACAGATGGAGAGCCCATTAGCTTATCCAAGAATTAATGAATGAATTCAGAACTTTGACGAGTCTTGACATATGTCGGTCATAATCGACTGGAAACTAGTCCACTCCCCACCATGGGATGAAGGTTTCGTGGACAATTGGGATCTATTCGGTTATGGTTACAGTAACTTATTGTTGATCTAAAGATGATATGAGGTTGTCATTGATGTCAACCCAAGTAGCACCAAGGATGACCCTAAATTTCCATGTCACATTGGGAATCATCATTCATTTTTTGTCATCTCGTAACTATTATAGGAATACTCTACTCAAAAATATCTTTCTATCGGTATATAGCTCTCCTCGTAATTCCTCATGGTTTGTAAGTTATTCAAGATTGAACTTAGTAACCCCAATCAGTGGGCTAAAACCCTATGAGGTTGTGGTGTGGCATTTATCATTGATTTTGGTCATTGAATAGTCAATAACTAATAATTTTTTTAAGCTCGTAAAATCCCTCCCATGTTCTCTATACAAGCCCCATGTATAAAATCTTAAGTGTTACCTATTCTACCATGCATTTACAGTTATGTTTGTGTAATCCTATATTCTTGCTCACATTCATTTAATAGATATAATAAAAAATATTCACGCATTAAATAAGCATTATAATGTAAACCTAGGTCATATCATAATATAAGTAGATGCATTAAACAGAAACAAAATACACAGTGATTTGCAGAATACTTCTTTTTATTGATATCCCAAGTTCAGTACAGACTCCATCCACCCTATACACATAGGTGCAGGGGTTCGTGCACTCAGTTTCGAACTTCTACCATAGGCGTCTACGCACTCAGCTGTAGAGCCTCTATCTACGCTAAGACCTGAGAACACTTATAACTTCTCACCCAAAACTCTTCTTACCACTACTATCTCTTTCCTTAGAGTCTTCTAAGACTCCCTTTTTATACCATCCTATGGTCCACGGATAATGGGTAGATATTTACAGCCGACATGAGACTTTACAAAACAAGTACAGACAAACCTTTGACATCTTTGTGCTCCACGACCACAAAATGAGGAGAATTTACATCTATATTACAAAATTTGGGCATTCTGGCCCAAAACATGGGCTTTTAGCCTCAAAACTACCTCTTGGCAGAACGAGCGAACAGGCCCCCAACACAAACATGGTGACTCGCCCTTGAATCACTCTACTAGCGTGGAGATCTTGGCACGAAGATGCCCCAGCTCGACTTGTAAAACTACTACCTTGGTGGTGCACTTCTCGGTCGACTGCTTTATTTCCTCGACCAACTGCTCTATTGTTGGCCCTGTACTCTCAGCCTAAAGCTTTTGCTGAGTCTCCTAGAGACTAGCCAGATTGCCTTCGATGGAGGTCATGATCAAGTAGGCCTCATCCAACCAAGGCTTCAAATGTGCATTCACCACTACCACTTTGAGCTGAGTTGCGTCTACCTGCTCCTTCAATGCCTTGGCCTCCTGTAGCTCCGTGAGACTCTGTGTGAGGGAAACAGTATTCGATGTCCCTTTTACCTCATTGTAGTGTTGCTTCAGCTCTCGCGCCTTTGTTTCTAGCATCTGCACAGTAGGGTATTCTTATAGGATAGTTAGTACTTCGAATGACTATTGAGAAAGCGTTGTGCAGTCCACCATTGCACTTTCCACAATTGTTATCGCCTCTCTTGTAACAGTTGCGTGCTGCTCTTTGACTTCCGGTAGAGTCAAATGTTGGGCCCTCAACTGCAATTCTACAATTTGGAGGTTCAGCTCCAGTTGAACCTTTTCCAATTATGCATAGGCGTCAAACACCCCTGTAGTGAGTTTTTGAATGCACACATCTACCGCCTCATCCATAGGAATGGCCAACTCTAAGACTATTCGGCATGCTTCCTCCACGGCCTTAATCATCCGATGATTCATGTCACTAAGTGTCATCATGGAGGCAATGGCTGAGTCTCACTATACACCCATCTGAGTATTGTTGATCTTCTACTCACTCATCACCTACAAAGCGCGTTGTTCATGGGCCTTGAGTTCCACGATCACCCTATCATGGAGCAGGTGGAGTGCCTCGCTAGGAAGCGCTGCCAAGTTCATCCCTACTCCCTTGAGTGTGCTAACAGCGGGTGTGTTAGCTTTGGTCTCTGTCATCACTTTGCCATATGACATCACTATGGCTTGGGAGTCCTTCGCATGTAGTATCCCGATAGCTTCTGAAGTACCAGTGGCCAAACTAGTGGATGTCACGTCAGCCTATGATACAAAATGGAGACGTCTGTGGGTCTGCTCTTCCTTGCTTTGTCTGATCGTACTCTTCTTCCTCTTCTTCTAAGTAGGGTAAATTCTCTTTGTTAGAGCTACGCTCCTCTCCTCCTGCCTGTCCACCTATATCCTCTGTGGCAGCGCAGTCTGCCTTAGCCTTATCCCTAGCCTCGTTTCTCCTTTTCTCAACCACTTGCTCCATCCTGAGCTTGGCTTCATTATTCTTCCGTTGTGCAGCTAACTTGTTTGATCCCACCATTAAGTCCAAGGTTGTGTGCCATTCTACCGACCAGCTGTCAATAATCGCTTGAATAGCATCATCCATTGCTAAGTAGGTAAAGTCATGCCACTTCTGATTGGGGACACTCCACGCCCTTATGGATACATGGTGGAAATGAGCCTTAAATTCCATGTCCAGCTGTAATTTATGAAAGAAAATAGGTGACAACCGCAGCTTGCAGTTGATGACCATGTGCACCTTCATCTCCATCAATATCCATAAGGTCTTACGGTCCTTGATCCACTGAGGATCCTTAGTTGCACATAGCAAAGAAAACTTCATGGCCTAAGACAAGTTCGGCGCGACTGAGGGAAGTTGGTTGTCTTCGAGTAGCTCCTAGGCTACAGTGTTGCATGCAAAACATTCCAAAGGTTCAGGATCGGGTTCGAGTTGAATGCGTTTCTTATTGAGAGGGAGTGTTGAAAATGGCAACAAGAAATGCTTGAAATAGAAGTGCTATAAATAGAATTGCTATAAATAGCATCTCAGGTACCAGTGTTGGACATAGCAACAAGGAATCATAAAATAAAAATTCTAAAAATAGCATTGCTATAAATAGAATTTCGAGATAAATTCCAATTTTAGTTAGTCCCTGAACTAAAATTAAGAAGAAAAATTCGAATTTGATCTTAGCAGTTGTTTGTAAAGTAATTAATTAACTCATCTTGAGTTAATTAGTTGTAGGAAATCAAACATGAAGTCTATGTGAAGACATGCAACAGTTATCCCTTTAATTGAGGAATTTATCCCTTATTTAAGGAGATCAGGATGAGTTGTACTTTGAGTTGTAATTAGTTAGCTCAATTATCTGAGTTATGTCAAATTAGATTAGTTTCAATAGTTTTTGAAACTGATTGTGAGTTCAGTTAGTTAATGCATGGATGCATGTAACTGTTGCACTTCACATAACTGAATATTCTCTCATAAATTACTCATGCATGTTAGTTTAGACGGAGACCCAATTGAGATTAGAGGAAGGGACAACGTACTATCAATTGGAGGAATTTTCCTATATAGGAAACTCATCCATGCATAAAGATTTATCTCCTTTAGGATTATGTGGTTACTTCTGAGTTTGGTAAATTGTGTCAGAGATCAATTCACACAGGTGGTAGCATTGGACCCCAGGATAAACTGCGCAAGGAAATAGGAGGCTTGGAGGGTAGAGGAGAAGGTTTGTGAGAAGCCTTTGACTATCTATGTGTAGCAAAGGGATTGTACTAAGAGCTGGATAGCTTGTGATCTATAGCTTTGTGTAATTTGGACATATTTCCACTTGTATGATAATATAGAGATCGGGGTTTTTAGCTGAGGCTTTCCCCAAAGTATTCTTCCATGTTTCATGTGTATGATTTCTTATTCTCTATTATATGTGTTCTGATTGATCTTGCTCAAATTGATTAAGCTTCCACAAAGTTTGATAGTAGAAGTAGATCGAGTATTTTACTTTAGTATATTGCATTATCAGGTGAATTACAATAGGAATTTCTACAAGTGGAGGATTTGTGTCGATTACAAAGAGTTGAACAAAGCCACAAAGAAGGATCATTTTCCTCTACCCTTCATTGACCAAGTGCTAGATGGCCTGACAAGAAAAAGGTTTTTCTCTTTTCTCGATGGATTTAGTGGGTACAACCAAATCTAGATTTTCCCAGAAGACCAGGATAAGACCACATTCACCTATCCTTGGGGTACTTTTTCCTTTAGGGTCCTTCCTTTTGGCCTATGCAATGCTCCTACCACTTTTGAAAGAGTAGTCTTGAGTATTTTCATCGAATTAGTCCATGATGCGGTGGAGATTTGTATGGATGATTTTACACCTTATGGCTGTGATTTTCAAGAAGCCCTATCTAACCTAGGCAATGTACTGCACAAGTGCATTAAAATGAACCTATCTTTTAGTCCTGAAAAATGTGAATTATTAATGACTGTGGGGACCGTGCTAGGTTATTCAATATCTTAGCAAGGACTACAGGTGGACCCAAACAAAATAGCCATCATCCAAAGGGTCCCACCTCCTCAAAAGCAGAGAGATGTCAAAAGTTTCCTAGGGTTGGTTGGATACTACCAAAGATTCATAAGAAACTTCACCAAGTTGGCCTCTCCTTTATTTGGTTTGTTGGCCAAAGATTCTGAGTTTATATGTTCAAAAAGATGTCAGGAGGCCTTACATATTCTAAAGGATAAGCTAAGCACTGCACCAATTCTCAGAGGCCCAAACTAGGCCCTTCCCTTTCATATTCATCCTAATGCCTCCCATAAAGCCATAGGAGCTGTTATCACTCAGGTTGTTCCCTGGCTCCAGGAGGGAATACAACCGAGGTAACCAGTAACCAATATTTTACCTGCAGATCCTAGCCATTCTACAACTAGAGAGGGATCTCTCTTTGTGATTTAGATTTGTTTGATTATATGTTAGGCTAGTTATGAAGCACAAGTTTTGTTTGGTGTTTGGAAGATGACATTCAGTAGAACAAGGCAGTAAGTTGAGAGAAGTTCAAACCATTGGGTTGATGGAGTCTAATGAAATAAACTTCTGGGTATGGTTTCTTTGGCAAGAGGAAAATTGCAGAGCAAGACAGATAAACACAAAACAACATTTGAAACTGAAACAGGATGAAATGAAGTCAAGAAATGAAAGGCAATCAAGAATCTTTCATTATGTTAACAGAGGGAAATTGTGTAAACATTATCAGGGGGCAATTAAGAATTCCTTGATGATACTTAGTGTGTATAAACCAGGGAGACAAGAGCAGTTAAGAATTATTGCCTATGTTAGTCCTGTGGAAAACATAGAAAGCTATAGGAATTGAACACATAGTACAACAAAGTAAATTCTAGGTTATCCTTTTTTCCTGTAATTGAGAACATGGTATTCATATGGTAAATAAAACACAAATACAGTAACTCAAGAGTACAGGAAATTTATTGATCCATGCATCAACACCAGAATTCTGTAATACATCCTCCAGCCATCGATTCCACAACCAACAAATTCACCAACACAACATCCATCAATTTTATTTCAGAAGAGTTCTCAAAATTTACAGAGCAGGTCCAGAATGATATTCATCAGCCAACACTAATAGATATCTCTTGAAATTATTTATAATAAGTTTACAAAATATCCCATGGGGAAATATCAAGACATAAATTTATCCATCTACTCTGGTAGGGTCAATAACTGATGTGGAAAAAACCGCGCAGCAATAAATGAAGAAATAACTATGCTATATTGGCTGCTTTAGGTGTCTTGTTATTGCTGAATTTTTGGCTCTAATAGTCAGTTGATGGCCGCTTCCCTAATGTGAGTTCCTGATGTGCTGCCATTTGCCACCTGTGCCTGAGTTTGTTTCACCTTTTGGCACGAATCTTCTCCTCAGTTGATTCGATTTTCTGATAGGAGACCCTGATATTATCTTTTACCTGTACTGTAGACACTTTACAAAAAGGGAGAACCCCACTACCTTGGTAAGACCTCCAGCATGCTCTACCACCACTGATCTGTTGGTAATTGGTGATTTCTCAATTTAATTAGTGTCTCATCAGCTTCAATGTACCTGCAATAATTTGGCTAGAAATCAAAAAGATGTGCCACCTCATGCTCAATAAAAAATAAACTTTCCAGTTTATCATATAAACTTTGTCCAGAGGGAGGCACTGTCTCTTCCGAGCTGCTTGATGATATTGTAATTTGATTTTGCACATAGGTATTTAGCCTATGAGCATATTGTTCCTGTTTTAACAGCTTCCCACTACTAGTAACTAGGCTAGGTAAACCTTTGCTCTGTAACATTGCAAATTTATGTCTGAAGGCTTCTATCTCTGTCTGCATTTCCTGGTATTTTCTTTCTACAGTTTGAACAAAATTCCTCATATTTAGCACCTTCTTGACTCTTAAAATAGTCTCTATCTTGTTATGAATGTCTAGAGATGCTAATTGTTCACTCGTATGAGTGTTCAGAAAATGAATCATTTGGTTAGCTTGCTCAAGCTTATTTGCCAATAATACCCTAGCCTTTTGAGTTTCATATTGGGCCAACCCTATCAACTCTATCTGGTCAAAAATAGTTTGTATTGTTGTCCATTGATCAGCAATAGCTTGGCCAATCTTATCCCACAAAATGGTCTTGATTTCTGTCAGAGTTTTATGGAGAGTGAGGTCCTTCTCCAAGGCTTTTATCTTATTCTCTAGGGCCTTCACTTCCCTTGTTTTCTCAGCTACAGTCATTTTTGACTTGTCATAACTAACCTCAATTTTCGCTAGTTTTTCCTTGGTTTCCTTTAGTTCTGCCATCTGGATCTCCAAGGCCTCTATCTCTTTCATCATCTCTTCCATGCTCAGGCTGGCCTCTTGTAATACGGTTGCTGTAGTTGCTTTTGAAGTTGAGGTACCTGCTGTTGATGTTGAATCAAGGGGAGGGGCTGTTGTAGTGACTACTGGAGGAGGCACTGTGAGAATTGGAGCTATTTGAGTTGGCTAAGAGGCCAACTCCTGCTATTTTCCTTGTAGAGCTTCTTCCAAGGCTTTCTCTGTAGCCAACAATGTTTGATTCATCCTCATCAGTAAGCTGACCACATCCTCTTCTTCTTTTTTTGTGCCACCTTGTGGTCTGGTGAGGGTGTATTGTAGCTGGTAGCTTCAGTTCTCTTCTCAGGGTTGCTATGTCTTCCTCCTTCTTTCTTATTCAGAACAGTACAAATCCATCTAGAGTGAGAACTTCCCTTTGTGTGGGATCATATTTTGCACAACATAAATGAATGAAGTCAGGCAGCACATTGACTGAAGGGAGGTAGTAGATAGGCATGTTAGATTTCCAAATTCTCAGGACATCAATGTTATTTCTATGGCTATTTCTAAATTGACAAAAGGTTTGTAGGTGAGACTTGAGACCCATCATGCCCTTAATCTGGAAGTCCCTGTCTGCCATAGGTAACCATTCCAAGTCCTTATGTGGTGCATTCAAGGGTGCAATGTTGAGAGCCACTGGAGCCTCCTTGCTTCAATTTGTTAAGTGACCCTAATCTTGAATTTAGAGCTCTTTGGAGTAACAGACAACAGAGAAGTGGACTTGGTTTCCAACAGGAAATTACGGATTGAGCTATGCTTATGGAGATTGCTGCTTTTGGTGAAATTTATAGTGACAACAAAGTCTACAAAATTGGCTTGGAATGTTGGAAAAACAGGGGAAGGGCTCTCCCTTTACAGGTGCTTTTTAACGATTTCACAGGCGGGGATGGGCTTGAATTGCAGTTTTATGGGCGAACTGCAAAGGCAGACAAAATTTGCAGGCTTTCTTTGGTAACAATAGTCAGACAGTGATTTTAAAGTGCAGAGGTTACAAGAAACAACTCTTTTGACTTGAATTTAGCTTTTCAGGTAATTTTAACCGAGAAACTTTGTAGCAATAGGGTTTGTGGGTGACTTATGGAGTAAATACCTATTTTATAGGTGCCTGGTGTATAATGAAGATTGTAGGCTGAGCTGAGGTAACGTGCTATGGAGTTGGGTTCGCTGGGTGACGGACTATGCAACTGTGATGGCAAATTCGTTGTAATTTGCATGCAGGGTTGCACAAGTCAACAGAATAAGAATAAACAAAAAACAATCGCTTTCCCGAGTTTTTATAAAAATTTGGACTTTTCAGGGTTTTGGCGCTTTTTGGGGATGACGTCAGCATGACATAGATTTTGTCTGGTAGTGGAGTACAGAAGATGACGTGGTTGTTGACATGGTTGCTGACGAGGGGGATGACATGGCAAACATGGCGGATGAAGGGCAGCGTGAGTGATGACGTGTTTGCTAACGGGATAGTGATGCAGGCGATGGGACAAAGGTGGTATGTGGTTTCCATCGGACCGCCTTTCGTACGGGGGTAGTTTCTGTCAGAGCGGGCCCGATGCAATGGGAATATGCCAAGTGTCCCTGGGTACGACAGGGAAACCGCCGACCATCGGGTGCTAATGACCTGATGTTGGGGCGCTTCCGATATTGATGAGGACCATTGGATCTGGAGAAGGCGATCCGACGGTGGACAGGAAGGTGAGTTGCCAGAGGTTTAATAAAGCAGCGCGCACGATAATTGAAAAATTTTATAAAGTTTGGTGGGTTTCAAACTTTAGGTTATCGAGAAATGCAGAGCAGATATGGTAATTTAATTAACCAAATGTTAATTAACCTGGTTTATTGCGCGGCGGATATGGTTATTTGTTTGACTAGAGGTCTAACAAATCCTAGAGAGACATGTGGTGGGTTATCATTGGCCCCAGGTGGACCAATGGCTCCCAAGGAATTTTAAAACATAGCCATATTAGGTGGGGGCGGGATATATATAATGTTTTGGGATTTTTGCTTTTTATACATAGTAGGGGTAGGGAAAAATTAACGTAGGAGCTATATAGTAAAGTTAGGATGTTAATATGATAAATGATAGGGAAATGCTAAGTTTATAGGGTAAACTTAGATTTTTTAGGAAATGAAAGGGAAATGAGATGATTATATTTACACAAGAAATGTGGCTTGTGTTGACCAAGTAGACACAAAGTTTTGCTTAGTAATTCTCAAAAATGAAATGGTTTAGGACTATTGAGTAGATCTCAATATCCCTAGGGGATGTTAGTGAAGTTTGTGGGGAAAATGAGAGGGGAAGTCAGTCGTGCTCCACTGAAGTTGTAGCCACTTTTCCATGATGCTTGTGATACTTTTTAAACTGAACATCACTCTTCTTTCTGCAACCTCATAATTATCTGCCTACCCAACCTAAAACACCTAACATTTTTTCTTCCTTTGATTGAGTGCATTTGAACTAACAAACCCTGCTTTTCCTCTTTTCTTTTGGTTGCCCTCCTATCTAAATCTATCCTTATTTCTACCAAGGGCTCAGATTGAGGAGTTGGGCCCTTTAATTCTCTATCTCATCTAGTGATCTACCAAGCTTGAACTGTTTGAGCAAATCTTATTCTCTATTCTAAAACAAGAAATTTAAACATGATCTAGCCAGGGTTAAACTGTATGGCTATTCATCCACTGTGAGAAAGTTAGCGATTGCACTTTTCTGATTGCACTTTTTTAACAAGCCACTTTCCTGGTCTTTCTTTGGGATTCCTTTCCTTTATCTTTATCTGAATTTTGATTTATTTAAAATATGGAACCTTTGCAGCAGGGAAAGGATGATCATATTTGGTATTTCCATAGTCAATCATGAGAAATGACACCTATTGGTATAGGAACCTAACAGGAGTAGCCCTAGGTTAGATAGATGAAAAACTACCTTATGCAATCTATTTTATTAGTAAGAACTTGTCAAAGGATGAACTAAATTATATAGTGGACAAAAAGGAACTATTGGGTGTTGTGTGTTCATTAAACAAATTCAGGCATTACATTACAAGCTATCAAAAATTTGTGCATACTGACCATTCTGCAATCAAATATTTAATGAACAAACTAGATGTGAATGCTCGAATTATAATATGGTTGCTTTTATTATAGCAGTTTGATCTAGCCATTGTTGATAAACCTGGTAAGGAAACTGTTGTTACAGATCTTTTATCTGGGGTAAATTTGCCCGTAGGTGAATAAGGAATGGTTGATGAACGGTTACTGGATGAGCACTTATTTACTATATTAGTTCTCTCTCCATGGTTTACTGATATAGCAAATTGTTTGGTATCAGCACAATTCCCACCAAATTTTTCCTCCAAAGAAAAAAGAAAAATAGTCAGGAGAAGCACTCCCTTCAATTGGATTGGGGGCAATTATTTCAAACATGGCCGAGATCAAATCTTGAGAAGGTTTGTGAGGAAAGAGGAAGTCTTTAACATCCTTCTAATCTGTCATTATGGGCCTTTTGGAGGCCACTTTGCAGTAAAGAGGACAACACTCAAAGTGTTACGAACAGGCTATTATTGGCCCACCCTTCATTAGGATGTGAAAAGGTACACTAGTTAGTGTGGTCGGTGCCAGAGGATGGGAAGGCCTACTCCAAGAGATGAAATGCCTCCACAACCTCAAGTGACTTTCAAGACATTTGACAAGTGGGGCATGGACTTCCTTGGGCCTATTAAGCCTCCTTCAAAGAAAAAATAGTACATTATTGTGTGTAGTGATTATTTGACTAAGTGGGATGAAACCAAGAAAATTAAGGCAGCAACATAAGAGAAGGTGGCTGAGTTCCTAAGGGAGAATGTATTCTACAAATTTGGGTACCCTAGAGAGTTGGTCACAGACGAAGGCAACAAGTTTACCTCTAACATGATTGAGGACTTGCTCATCCATCACAAGATCAAGCATAGGACCTCCACTCCATATTATCCACAAGCTAATGGGAAAGTGAAGGTGACGAATAGAGCATTGGAGGGCATCTTAACCAAGGTCGTGAGTAGCAGCAAGAAGGATTGTGTAGAAAGGCTAGTTGAGGCCACCTGGGCCTATAATACCACATGGAAGACCACCACTGGATTCACACCCTATGAGTTGGTCTATGGGAAAAGGGCATTGTTGTCCATTGAATTTGAATATAACACATTAATGATGGTAGCCCAACTAGATTTGGATCTTAGCAGTGCACAAAAAGAGAGATTATTCCAATTGAATGGTTTAGATGAACTTAGAATGCAAGCCCTCCTACACATACAAACTTCAAAGGAAGATCTCGCATGATAAAAATATAAAGGAGAATAAATTTCAGGAAGGCAATTGGGCATTGTTACATGATTCTAGGTATAAGGACTTCAAGGGAAAGTTGAGGACAAAATGACAAAAACCTTATGTTGTGGAAAGCTTCCATGATAATGGTTCAGTGCAAATCAGAACCATAGATGAAGAAGCCATTCCTTTTCTCGTTAATGGACACCGGTTGAACATGTACAAGAGACCTTTATCAAAACTAGAGTTCGTTTATGATATCAATAAAACAGTGATGACAGTGGAGCAAGTTCCAGCTCCTCCCTCATCAAACCACTGAATAAAAAAAAAAGAATAAGGACTGAGGTGAAAACCTCCATGAGGCATTTGAGTCCCATCTGTGGGTTGAAAATATCTTGAGGCGGCTCGGTGATGAAAAAAAAAAAAGAGAAAATAAAAACAAAAAGAAAAAGAGAATAAGAAGATCCCTAGGTGAAAACCTTTCTTGAGGCGCCCAGGGAAAAAAATTGGGGGAAAACCTCTCTGAGGCATCCTAGTTGTTTTTCAAAAAAAAAAAATCATGAAATTTCCATTTACAGTTGGGTGAGAAGGATAGTCAAGGAGTAAAAGAGGATCCCAAGGAGACCCCTACCACTCACATATTCATTTTCTTCACTCCTTACCATGAATTCCTCCATCATTTTTGTCATTTTTCCACTCCATTGCTTCAATTTATGCAAAGAATGTGTTTATCCCCTATATTCCTACACGATTCCTTGAAAACCTATAGGATGATCGTATAGGAATTACAGTGACCCAGAATTCCTATAGGAACCAATCCGAAGGCATATGATGGACTTCTTAGGTCCCTAAAATTCACCCTATCCATGATCTAGCACCTCACCTCGTCCACCATCATCATCCCTACACTTACAATTCAAAGAAAAAAGATCAATTTCAATAGTTTTTTAGTCCTCAAAGAAAAAAGGAAATAGACGGGAGTAAAGAGCATCACCTGAAAATAATTTACTCTCCACACTCCCACTCCTTCTTTCCATCCATGTCACCATCCTCACAGCCCTAGCAAGCAAAATCGTAGAATAATTTTGAGGGAGAAGAAACTATAGGACATCCTATAGGAAATCCTATAGTATCCTATCCCACAGAATGCCAATCACACCAGCAACAAGTCTTCACTAGGTTGATCCAGGAGCTCCAAAGCAGTAGCATCAAATCTTCAACCATAAATATCTGCGAAAACATAGAAACCATTAGTAGACAACAAGAGGAGGAAGGAGAATGGCATGTAGCAAATTCATCAAGTAGCACCTCTGGTCTTCAACAAAATTCAACATAGCATTGAAACCACATGTAAGTACCCCACTCGCTCTCTCATATGCATCATGTAGTAAAAAGTTGTAAGGGTTATGATATAGTTGGTTTATAAGTGAAAAGGTGGCCAGTTAACTTGGCCACCTTCCTTCAGTTAGCACATGCACAATCAAGTGTCATATCACACGTGGCTTTAGTCAACTCAAAGACAGAGAAGGAGTAGGACAAAAATATGTTAAACTACGGATCTACAAGCTGGGAGCTGATTATGAGGAGTGGGAAATGATGAGGTGGTAGTGGGGATGAATGGTCCAAAAAGGGCAACATACCTTTGCTGCCAACACACCACCTCACCCTGAATCATCATAAGAGAAAATAAAACATGGTTCCCATGCAATCATGCATTTCACCTCCTCGAAACTCCCTCACTCAAGTTGCTCTCATAACATTGGCCACGCACCAGAAGCAAAGATCCATCGTTCACTGCACAGGAATTCCTACAGGAGCATGCACAAGACTTCCTACATGATATAGTCTATAGGATGCATAGAGATTGTCTACAGGGTTAGCAGAGAAGAGTTCATAAGGGATATCACGGGAGTTGGCCATTGTAACTAGTCTAAAGAGGTAGGCTCTAAAATTACATTCCCCTTTACAAGTAAATGAACCAAGGATACTCTAAATTTGAGTGAGTTTAGAAACTGTGTGGAGGAAATTAAATACAGAGTCATCTCTATTTTGCTCCTACATTTTAAAAGTTGTTTCGACCCTCTCATTTTCTCCTCAAGCTTCACCATCAAGACGATAGGAGGGTTTAATAGGAGAGAGCCCACAAACACTGTGAGAATCCAACAACACCCCCAAGTGCTTGAAATCTTCATAAGACATAATTGGATGGGGTTTTTCGAAAAATTCAGAGGGTATGATGATGAGGTAGCTCAAGATTTTTCTCTCTCCCTCACTCCACACACCATAATATATGCCTCTGTTGTAATAAGGGGCATCACTATATATCTCACCCCTGAGCTCATCAGAAGGGTCACCACACTTCCCCTAGGAGTCCCATGGACAAAAGAATACAAAGGAGATAGCCAGGTTTCCAAAAGAAAATTCTTTTTTGAAGGTGAGGAACCCACTGAGGACAAAAATGGAGTAAGGAGGTATAGTCGGCCATATCCATGGAGTGAGGTAGGCTACCAAATAATAAAACACATCTCATGTGAGGGTAGATATAGTGTTGTCTATGGTTATCATTTCAGGATCCATGAATAGTTAATATTTGGATTAGAAACACCCCCTCACCAAAGGCTCAAGATGCCATATTTCTTGCTTCAATCACTCATAGACTCAAGCATCAAAGTGAAGAAGGGGAATTTCCAACAATTAGCTCAAAATGGGTTCATTAGGATCCTCATTGAAGACATGCTCAAAAACCTTAGAACCCCTATAACATGGTTAGTTTTCAGAGACATGCCAACCGAGGATGACATCAAAGCTCTCACTTATGATGTTAGTCCTACTATCAGTGAAGAGGAAGTACAACAGGAAGAGGAAGATATAGAAAAAGATAAGGATGATATGGATGAAGAAGGAGCTGACATAAAGGAACATCATGAAGATGAAGAAGAAGAGGGAGAAGAGAAGGAGGATGATGAAGAAACAGAGGAGGAAATTAAGGAAACTGAAGAAGAAGACAGGAAAAACAGAGAGGAAGAAGGCAATGAAATAGAGGAGACAAAACATGAGGAGGAGTCACCTAGGTTGTCTACAGAGGCCACTAAGAGAGAGGTAGAAGATGTCCTCACTATTCTCAGTACCCCAATCAAGCAAAAAGGAAAAAGGTAGAGGCAGACCTCACTATATTTCAGGACAAGAAAGAGCACAAGAGGAAGGCGGGAGAAGCCACAAACATCAAACAAAATTCCTATTGAGATTGAATATTCCCTTACACAAAAAGACAAAATTCCTTCCACTAAGTCCCCTATCACCTACGTAAGGAGGCCTGCTACTAGATCAACTTCCTCAAAGGCTAAGTCAATCCTATAGGATCCACAACAAAATCTACATGAAGCAAAAATAGTTCTATAGGATACACTGCTAAATCTATAGGAGGCACAAAAATTGGAAAGAAAGGTAGGGAGCAAAAAGAAGCTAAAGAGGAGGACCCAAAGACAAAAGAACGCAGCCTTCAACCTAACCTAGACTCCTATTAATGGTTTCTTCAAGGAGGTAGGGTCATACCTCAAAAATTTTCCATCCCACTGTTCTTCAATCTTGAGAAGGAGAGGGCCAAAACTCACCGATGGATGTTGATTGAAAAATTGAAAGGGGTAGAAAACATTGGGCACATGGAGGAGAAAATCAAAGAAATGGCTAGAGAACTACGTGTCTTAAAGGACAGAGAAGCCATAATGAGAAATCAACCAGAGACAGAAAATGCATGGTTGAGGGGACAACTACAAGAAAGAGAGAACTAACTAGCATGCATGGCCTGTTGGAAATAATACTGAGAGGGGGGGGGGGTGAATCAGTATTGTCAAATTCTTTTCAATTAATTTATTCTTCAGATATTGATCATTATTTGGTATGTGAGTACCATATAATAATGAGCAAGAATAAGAAAAACAGATAATCACACCAAAGAACACCAGATATAAGGTGGAAACCTAATGTGGGTGAAAACCACCTGCTGCAATATGTTTCTATCTTCTTTCAATTAGAAACTTCTTTTACAATGATTTTGTACTGGTGCAGTCCTTTACCAGTACGCAAGTTGCAACCTGCAGGGAGCTACAACCCTCTCTCATTTTCCAGTCTCTCCTGGAAGGGAGCTACAACCCCCTTAGCTCTTCTACTTATTTGAGGACCACGTTTCATAAATTTTCAGACTGAATCCATGAACATCAATCAACCATCAAGAATCAAACAATCTCCTTTTCACCAATTAGCACTGAATCAAGTAGACACTTCTCTAACAACTGTACAGTAAGAGTAACCACACACCAAATCTTAACCCAGAACACTGTAGCAATAAACAGAAGCAGCTAGATCACAACTCAAAAGACATACAGTGCTTTAATAACTTGAAACCGACGTACATATCTATAAAGGATATTTCGCTTTATTAGATATTAAAACACTAATTAACCCAGATTATCTGATTTATAGATCAAGCAAGCGCCACATATAACAGATCAAAATCATACAAAGATACTATCATTCAAGCTTAAAGATTATGACCCATCAATAGAACTTATCCTTCTCTTTGCGCTAAGGTTCCTCCTTCACTCAGATCCAGATCTGCACCATAACCCAATTACCAGTATTCCAGATCTAGCACTTTATCAGATATTCAATAAAAATTCAAATGATGCTTTGCCAAATGATCTCCTTCCTCTTTTATAGTCTTAGGCCTTTCACAATACCACGGTCCAAAACCATAATAACACATTACCATGAACCCAATACTTGGGATAAACACTTTTGGATGCAATACCACAGACCAAAACCATAGGATCAAAAACTGTCGGACTAATACCATGAACCAACAATGGAAGTGCGTGAACTTTTATCCACATGAAATAAACTTTTCTCTGCATAAAATTCCGTGAACTTTTATCTACATGAAATAAACTTTTCTCTGCATAAAATTCCATGAGCGTTTCTCTACATGAATTAAACTTTTCTCTTCATCAAATTCTGTGAAATTTTCTGCACATGAAATAAACCTTTCTCTGCATAAAATTCCGTGAACTTTTCTCCACATGAAATAAACTTTTATAAACTTTTCTCTGCATAAGATTCTGTGAACTTTTCTCCACATGAAATAAACCTTTCTCTGCATAAAATTCCATGAATTTTGTTGCACTATAATTTATCATCTGAGATGAGTGGGTTGCCATCAAGTACAACATATGTATCATAATGCCAACAATCTCCCCCTTGGGACTTGATGGCAACAACAACCAATCACTCTCCCCCTTTGACATCAAGGACAAAGGGCAAACCAAGATAATCTCTTTCGTAGAGAAACATTCTGTTGCCCATACTCCCCCTGAGTACCTGATGAAATCTCTAAATGAGCTCCCCCTTTGTATATGCCAAGGTGTACCACTCTATCCATGCTTCCTCTGAGTACATGTTGAAGTCTCTACTCTGCTGAAGTGTGTTGTTCATGCTTCCCCTGACTATAAGTAAGCTCTGCAAAAAGATGTTTTACATGAAGAACATGACACTATCATAAATGACCTTTCTATCACCAAGGACTCATACATACATCCATTTCCCAACCAAGTGGGGATACATCAAAATTTTACACATGATAAACAAGAACATTACATCTTTATGCCAGGCATAGTGGGGAAACCAAGATAGGCCGTTACATGACCTTGACACCATAAAAGAGATACATGACATAGAGACAAAATATCTAGAGCCAGACTTATGAAAGTCACCAATAACTGATAGTAGCAGCATCTGAAAATCACCATTCAGATCAGCAACCCTGATTTCCTTCTATTCTTTCTCTGCCTTCATTCCATCTGAAATCAACAACAGCTGTGAACTAGAACCAAAAGCTTCTAAGATAATGCCAACAATGCATCATTAGAATATTATCTGCTCCCCCTGAACCTGTGCCAGATGGTCTCTGTCAGACCAATATCAGACTATCTTCAAATAGAGCCTGTCCCTTCTCATATCCATCAAGCCTCCATATATGCGAATTTCTCTGCAAAAATCGACGTATGTATGCGGATCCTCCTCAGACAACACGCGTACACCCATTTTTCTCTGAAACTGACAAGATTTAACAGTAGGATGGTGCATCAACTACTCCCAGCTTCTGTCTAAGATATTCAAAATTTTCCCTGGGCAGTGGTTTGGTAAGAATATCAGCAACTTGTTCCTTAGAAGGAACATACTCTAATTTAACCTTTTGTTCCAACA
>APFE030330065.1:2238-17106 GCA_000404065.3 Pinus taeda
AGACTGCCAACCTTCTGGGCCACCTCCTTTTTCCTATGCAGATTTCAATGAGGTTGGCAAGCTACTGGTAGATATGCTGACCTCGGTGTTGGGGTTCACTACAAGTAAACATGTTGATCTAACTGTGCTGGTCATGCTCTCTACATACAGCCTTGTGAAGCCCCCTGCTATGAAATACAATTATGCCAAATACATTTCCAATAAGATACATGATCAATTGACAAGACTGAAGAGGGAGGAAATATTCAAATATTCCTCATACATCTATCACCTGTTCTTGTACTACCAAACAGATTGCTTCCAGTGCTCAATCAAGAAGCTAGACTCATAGGGTGAGAGGAGGTCTGTGATCTTCTGGTCTTCAGTCTTCCACCAAGTCCAGAATACCCCCTACTCATACTGTGAATTCATTGATCAGTTTGTGTATCCAGTCACATGCCTCTTAAAGAGGACCGCTCCTATCAGATTGTCCAAGGATATGCAGAAAATCTTGCAGCTATACAGGAGTTACAAAATTGGTGATTGGTACTTGTACCAAAATCACACTGTCATCAGAATTTATGGTTGTGAGCTCTGTCCCTACAGGCTCCCAAAATATGTGCCTATGAGGCTATTTTCCCTGGAGTACTACAGACAGCTTATAATCTCTGACCTGACACACTTTCAGAGTGCCAAGAAGAAAGCCAACCTAAAGTTCAGGGACCACCTAGGCCCATTTGTCATGAACAAAAAAGATGGTTGGTAAGAAGCTGATCAAATACTAGGACAATAGCTCAAACTCAAAAGAAGTTTCTGGTGGGTCCCTTATGACCCTGAAGGTTTCATCAGTGCCAGGAGGGTCAAATATAGGCTGCTAGCCTATAAGCATTGCCCAATCCCACAAATACAACACTTTTCTAATCAAGATGAATGGGTGCCTGAATCAATAGTAGAGGAATTGACTCAGGAAGAAATAATGGAGCAGACTATAAAGGACTTGGAAAAAACTCTTGACTAAGACTCTTGTCAATAGGTCTTGTTCAAGCAACCAGTCCAAGCTGGAGAAGGCACCTCTACTGCTCCAGCTGCACAGGAAACCCAGCAAGCTCCAGCAACAACAACTACAGCAAAGGGAAAGGAGAAGATGGATGAACAGCAAGAGGTAGAGACAGGGCAGCCTAGCACATCAAAGGATCAGCAATCAGAGTAGGCCCCTCCACAGCAAACTGAACAAACTCAAAACCCAGTTTTGCAGACCCCTCTCAATGATGAGAGAGGGAAAAAGAGAGACAGAGAGGAGATCACACCTCCAACAGGGTCATCGCAGCAACCAGAGGCCAAGAGGCCGAGGATAGACCCTGAGACAGAAGAAGGAGACAGAAGTGAAGAACTGGCAGAAAGCCACAGCAAAGAAAGGCAAACGAACCAACAGACTGCCACTAGCTCATTTCAGCTAGAACAGGCCCAGAAGCATACCATAGAGGTGTCCTCCTCCAGACAACAGGGCAAAAAACCAGCTACAGTCAAAGAAGGCTTCAAAGAGATCAAGGCACAAAATGAGTTGATAAGAGTGCAGCTCTATGAGCAATTCATGAATACAACTCTAGCCAAAAAGCAAAGATTGATGGATGCCTATGATTTGAAGGAGGAAAATATGATCTTCACCCACCTAAAGCCTAAAGTCCCACACCCAAAGACTCCAGCAGATTATTACAGGACAAATCGGGAGGTCTTTTCCAAAGATATACACCCCATGGATCAAATTGAGTTGCACAAACAGACTGGGGAAATGGTGTATGCAACACTTGCTGACAGGGCAATGCTGGCCCATCAGCTAAAGGAAGCCTTGAAGAACACAAACAGGCAGCTTGATTTTGAAAGGTTGTCCTCCTCTGCAAAAGACAATAGAATAAAGACTCTGGAGGACATAATAGTTGATTTGGGACATGACCCAAAGGATCCAAAGGGTGTTCGAGCCCTTATGAAGAAGAAAGAGGATGATATTGTTGCACTGAGAAGACAGGCAAAATTGCCTCCTACCATTCATCCTGAAACAGCAGAGCTTGCACAAGAAAAGCAGGTGGATAATGCTATGGAGCTGCTTCTGGTTATGAACCAAAGGATACTACAAACGGAGGCAGAATTAGAGAAAGCTCTGCAGGACAAGCAAGGGGAATCAGCCTCCCAACCCCCTCAAACATCAACAAATCTCGAACCTGCCCCTCCAACACAAGCAGCAGCAACCCCTCCTGCTATTCAAACACCTACTACAGCTACATCAGCAACAGGAGCAACAGTAGAAGCAACAGCAGCAGCAGAATCCAGCATGGGCATGGAGGAGTTGATGAAGGTTGTTAAAGAGTTGGAAACTCAAGTCACTGAAATAAATGTTGCCAAGGAAAAACTGGCCAAGTTGGAGGCCAGTTATGACAAATCAAAGATGACAGTGGCAGAAAAACAAAGAGAAATAAAGGCCTTGGAGGCCAAAGTGAAAACTCTGGAAAAAGAGTTGATGCTAGGTAAAACCCTAGCAGAAATAAAGAAGATTATTTGGGCCAAAATTGGCCAATCTATACAGGACTAATGGAGGTCCATTTAGGCAATTTTTGAGCAGGTTGAGCTAATAGATGTGGCTCATGTGCAAATTTAGAGAGCCAGGACAGCCCTGGGAATAATGCCCGAGCAGGCCACCAGAATGATTCATTTCCTCAATAACCACACTAGAAAGGAACTGGCTGCTCTAGAAATAAGTAGCAGAACAGATACAATCCTCACAGCTAAAAAGGTATTGACCTTGAGGAATTTTACTCAAACATTGGAGAGGAAATGTCAGGAGATGAAGGCAGAGATAGATGAATTTAGAGCAAAAATGGCTATACTACAGGACAAAGGACTGCCAAGCCTAGTGACTGGCACAGGACAGCTGCTGTCATATAATCAGTATATGACAAGGATCAACAATTATGTTGAAAATCAGATCACAACATCCAGCAGCTCCACAGAAGAAGCAGGGCCTCCCCCTGGGCAATCTCTCTATGACAAACTGGAAAATCTGTTCTTTATTGAACATGAAATAAATCATCTGTTTGAAGTCCCTCCAAACTTTTACAGACATACTGAGGCAGATGAAACAGTAGTAAAAATGAGGAGGCATCAGCTACCCCCGGCTGATTGGTGGCAAGCAATGCTGGAGATTTTACCTAGATAATTCCACTTTGCTTTTGCCTTTTTTGAGAAAAATCAAAGTTTACAGGTCAGCAGGCAGAACAGGATACAGGTACAGCAAGCAGCCATACAAGTGACTCAGCAATGCACCCAGACAGCAGGCTCAATTAACGCAAAGTTAAAAGCACAGCTACAGCCTACTTTCCAGAGCCATAAAGTCAAATCTGTCTGACAGAAAAATATCAGCTATCTCAGCATTAAATGTTATATTTATGTTATCATTTACTTTTTGTAAGAGAGTGGGTGGTACAATTTATTGCACAATAACTCTCTACTGAGATATTTTGTACCCTATTTTGTATATATTTCCCCTCAGATAACGCATTGAGGGTCGGTTGTAGTGTAATTCTTTCTGAAGAGCTCTATTATATTCTAGAGATATTTTTTATAATACAAGTTGCTGATGGAGTTTTTTGGTTCCAAATCTGTCTGAAGATGGATATGTAAAGCTCTGTTTTGTTGCAGAATTCCTGTGTCATTTGCTGAATCAATAAGTTTCTCTTAACTGTGTATGTGTTTTCTATGTATTCCATAACTCTTATGTTTTCATAATCTTAGTAAGCATAGAAAAAGAATAGCCTAGGATTTGTTTTTAACACCCTATGCTCAATCTCTATTTCTAAATATGTTTTCTTCTGGATTAGCCATAGATATGAATTCTTAATTTCTCATGTCTGAACTAATCCTGTCATGGTGAATACTGTTTAAGAATTCTTAACTACTCTTAAGCAATACCTTCATGTTCCTTCATTTAGCATAGTGAAAGATTCTTAACTGCCTTTCACTCACTAATTCCATAATTTCATCAACAAATTTGATAAATTGTTTCACATATGCCTAGCTTGCTCTCCAGCAACACTCTGTCTTCATAAATCCTCTTTCAGTAGCACAAATACCTCAACTCCATTGCCCAATGGAACAAACTTTCCTATGATCTCTATCTCAGTTCTATCTGAATTCACCAACTCACCAACTTCAAACAAAATAGTACACCATAACTAGCCTAAAAACATTCATCAACAAAGCTAAACTACAAAGAGAGGGCCCTCTCTGGTTGCAGGTAGGCTAGAACCTATAGCTAAAAGATTGGTCAGTGGTTACCTTGGCCGTATTCCCTTCAAGAAGCAGGGAACAACCTGAGTGATAACAGATTCCTCGTAGACCAGGAACCTCTTCATGTTGTTCTCCTGCATAAGCAATCATTCCTTCACAAGAATGATACTTGACAACCCTGTCGGATAGTAACATAGATATATAGATACATACGTACATATATAAATGTTAGCATAAAACTATCATGATCCTGTTAGACAACGACATACATACATTCATGTATGAATATATAAACATCAGCATAATCATGATCATAACATAATTACAAGATAACATAAGGTCTAGGTTAAGAGAGATTCCTTATTTATGCACAGGCATTAAGAGTAATAGTTCCCAACATAGCCAAAGCATATGACACCTCAAATCCATTTACTTTACCTTTTTTTGTTACCTTTCTTGTGTTTGCACTGCTACTTTCCATTTACCATAATGGACCCAACCAATCCAACCGACTATTGTAGTCTTACCTTCTCCTGTGCTTACTCATGCACAAAGCTTCATTTGGGTCTTATATCATTGGTTGGGTACCACACATCTCTCCCAATTCCCATCAACTTTCCTCTTTCCCAACCAATTCCCCTAACTCAAAACATAAAAAAAGCAAGACAAGAAACAAACAAGAAGAAGACCATAAAAACCAATAACAACATGACTCTGCAAAGAAAGTGGTATGGCCATACACTAGACATAAAAAAAGCCACAAATCAAGCTCAAAACTTCATAAAAGACCAAAAGCACAAGACTAAAAACAAACACCATGACTCAATCCCCATAGTTCCCAGGGAAAGCTCAACCCCAGCCTTCTTCAAGATTTCATGGCAACCTCTCTTTCCATGTAACTGCCTGCATCATGCTCACACATGTCAACCACATGTTCTAAATATCGAGACAATCATATCTATAAATTTGAAATCAACCGTTACCAAGACTAACAATCATGTCATAATCCATAGTCAACTCATAGTCATAAGTCATAATACTACAACTATCACCTACTATACTTAAGTACATATCAATTGTCTCAACACATACATGTTAGTACAATCATCTTAAAACAAAATCATTTGAACACATACTCATATTAATCAATTCACCAATTATTCAACCACTTGAAAACATACCATGTTAAATAAACCAATTAGATGACATAATAGGCACCAACACTCAAATATCAAATAAACGATATAATTAACTATGAAACACCAAGTATAATACATAAGCAAACTCATATGTTAGTGTACCTCAGGGGAGGCTATCTTGTCTGCATAATCAATCTAGTTAGTGAGATATAACTTTACAACATGTCAACATAAATCATGATATCCATAATAGTAACTAACTAACATGTTCACATTACAAGCTCATAAGCATCTATCATTCATGCATAATAATCACATATGTATGATCAGTCTAAATTAGTACGACACCAAATCACAAATATGTCATCTCATACCTAAGTATCGCAACCATATCCATATACATATGTCAAACCAGGTTAGCACAATACATATAACATCAAGATCCTCAAGGTAAAGAACATAACCATCACGCATATGACCAATCCAAATTACAACATCAAGATCTCAATGGAATAACTCTAATCATCAAGTTAATAGCATGTAACAACAATAAGCTCTATATAATGCTCTTCAACAATATAAAACCGAATTGTCAAGTTAACTGTCATATAAAAATCAACAAGTTAACCTATAACATACTCATCAACAACATATAGCATAGTCATCGGGCTATCTAATATAAAATAACAATACAATGCATACAACAACATGTTACTATCATTCTTGGCTATCTAACACATGTGCATATAACTACACTAATCAACCAACAACTATCATGAATGTAACCATAACATAAAAATACATGTACATAAACCTAATTCATATAAAAATCCTTGACTTACGTACCTGCATGCTCAAATGCAATACCAATATGATGATCTTCCCTTGCCTCGAGGTCCAATGCTGCAACTTCACTTTGACGATTTGCATCTCTTGCTTTATCTCAACTAACTCATTAGCATTATAACAACCAATAGCACCATGATGACCTAAATTACATACAATGACTTCATAAGGCATGTTTGACCTACTATACATGCATAATCATAACCAAGACCATACATGCATAATAACAACCATTACTCCATTGTACACATTGCCACATGCAACCAACAATATGCATAAGAAATGCCAAATAAACTACACCTACGCATAAATGCATGTAGTCAAACATAAGCGATCAATTCTTGTAATAAACCTACAAGACTGATACATGTAATCAAAATATTCAAAAATGTAACCTAACATACAAGGATGTAAGTAGGTATCATGAAATCAACATGTAAGCGACATAATTCATACACAGTCAGTCACATGTTCTAAAAATAAATACATCATGTCTATTAATTTAAAATCAGCATTCATGAATACTAACAACCTATAAGCATACCCCCTTACTATCCATGGTCCACACTAAGGTAGAAGGAGGAAGCTACTATAATGGCCCGATCTCCAAAGATCTACTAAATTTAATCACACTTGAAAATAAATTGATTTTTATTTCTTATACATTTTTATGAGACTAAGTCAAAATAATTTCACTTATTCCACTTGTAACATAATAGCTAAAAACATGCCACTTTTCCATTTCCTTACATGCAACTTTTAAAATTCCTTGCATGCAACCTTTCAAATTACTTACATGCAACTATTCAAATTATTTGCATGCAAATAGGCATAGATCAGCTACATCCATATTATCAGAATACAATACTATTGCATTTAAAAAATAACATTTTCTTCAAACAATTACCATAATTTTACATTTTTCTTCAAACAACTACTATACTATTACATTTGCATGTAAGCATTTATTCAAACACTTTACATGCAAACTAATATAGAAAACTATTTGCATATAAGTAAGCATATATCAAATACATCAATACTATTACACATCAATGCTATCCCCAACCACAAACAACATACTCATTGGGGAATTTAATCAAATAGGTTGTATGCAATTAATCATTGAACCATTTAAGAATTTCATCAAACACTTTGCATGCAAACTAATATAGTGAATGATTCAATGCATATATCATAAATTGTAGTAGTACAAGTTATGGAAACTGAACCATATGATCGGTGATATTTTACCTCATTATGGTTCAAGTTTCATCTTCTGAGATTTCATAGATGAAAAGTTATAACAAAAATACCAACACAATCATATCGGTGCACAATTCTAGGAGTATCCAGAAAGCTCGACTTCCACTAATAATATCTCCTACAATATATCGAATAAATGTCTGAAATTTTTATCGCAATATCATTGGGATTTCCCCTCATTGTGGAAAAACTTTCAGCTCCTAAGAGGCCCAGAAGAGAAGCTATAACGAAAATGACTGTGTGACATGTTTGAGGTCTGATTTTAGGAACATTCAGAAGGCTCGACTCCCTCTACTCATATCTCCAAAAATTTTCGAACCCAATATCTGCAATTTCTACCACATAATCAATGGTATGTCGCCTCAATGTGGACAAATTTTCAGCTTCTGAAAGCCTACAAAAGAAACGTTATTGCAGAAATTCCAACGTGACCTATTTAAAGGTCCATTCAGGAAGTTCATCTTCCTTAGATCATAATTCCTAAAGTATTGTGAACCAATATCTAAAATGTTTACCACATTATCAGTTAGATTTACCTTCAGTGTGGACAAATGTATGACTTCTAATATTCCACAGAAGAAAAGTTATAATAGATATGACAAAAAGGTCTAAAATTTAACCTTTGTTCTTCATTTTACCTATGATAGAGCCCATCCAGTCCAAGTGTTTGAACCATGCTCTAATACCACTTGTAACACCCTCTAGGGTAAATGTGCATATAAAAAACATAATCGGAACATAAATACATTAAAAATATCAGCCATCAAAATCCATATATACATCATTACATTTTCACATGGAAATAAAGGGAATGAATTATTTTCATTAATAATGCAATGAACCAACTGGTGATGGGACTACCACGTTCCACCCGACCATAGATTGGCTGAGCCAAGTCTCTCTTTAGCCAATCACCCCCATTCCATATTCCAAGCATGAATGTGGAACTCATAGAACACATCAATAAACACCAATCAATGTGGATTCCATCGGAGTTCTCCGCCTACACGGTGAGAAATTTGAGTGCCTCCTAGTCTCTCAGGATTTACCATTCATCCACAGTCTGATCCAGGGATCACTAGGCCCTACATCGAGACATACTCTCCAGGATTTACCATGCATTCCATCCTGGAATCACTAGGCCCAACGGAGAGAAAGTACACCTCTTGGCTTTACCATATATCACACCATTCACTGGAAAGGATTCCTAGGCCCACCGAGGCACACAATCTGGATTTACACAACCCATAGTCCAGTTTAGGGGTTACTAGGCCAATGGCTTCGTGTATCCTCAGTCTAGTTCAGGGATCACTAACACCATGTGTTTATTAATTCAGAGATCTGCCCCACTCAGCTTTGAATCCAATCTGGGCATCGCCCCATAAAATGCATGAGAGAACCCATCTCATCAAAGCTATCAAGAAATGGAAAGGCTAGGCTAAAAATATTGTCACACCTAGAAAAAGCCATGCCATGGTAGAAAAGAAACACATGCAATCTCATTCATGCCAAATCTAACAAGGAAAATACACATGCAATCCCATGCATGCCAAATCTAGCAAGGAAAATACACATGCAAGTCAATACCTGCAATGAAGTCTGTTGTAGCCGCTTGATCCTGCCTTTCCCTACTTGATCCTTGCTTCCTCTTGCCTTCTTTTCCTTTCTTGCTCCAATTCCAAAGTGCTCCAAGAAAACTCTAAGTAACCAAGAGTATGAGAGAGAGAGAATAATGAGAGAGCTCCAAAACCAAACTGGCCAAGTCTTGCCCACTGATCCTCATAAGCCTTTTTATTAATGAGGCTTCTATTTTCTTCATTTTCCATTATTTTCCTTCAATTTCCTCCTGACATGCAAAATGTGACCTTTCACCTTCCTTTTCTCCTAATTCCCATTATTTTCATAAATAAATGTGCCAAAATATCTTGTTGCCTCTTTAATGCCTTAGCCATTGCCTTTGCTAATTTCCTTAGCCATAAACAACTAAATGAACACCCCCTAGGATGTGTTGCCCAACATTCAACTTAGAATATGTGTCCCATCATCCGTGGTATTTATATATTTTTACATGGAATTTTCACAAGGGTTGTTACAGTTTTGGGGCCAAAATCCCATGTTTTGAGACAAATTTTGTAATAAAGTTGTAGAGTCTCCGCATTTTATGGTCGCGGAGCATAAAGGTGTCAAGAGTCATAAAGGGTTGTTCACCCTTATTTTGTAAAGTGAAAATTCAGCTATAAAGATCCACCCATGGTCCGCGGACCATGGTATTGTATAAAAAGAAGTAAGCTTTAAGAAGGTAAGTAGACAAATTTTGGAGTCTTGGTAGAGAATTCTAAGTGTTTCGGGTCTTAGCATAGGTAGAGGCTCTGCAGCTGAGTGCATAGAGGTGTAGGGTGGAAGTCCGCAGCTGAGTGCATGGACCCCTGCAGCTGTGTGCACAGGGCAGATAAATTTTGTATTAAACTAAAGATATCAATAAAGAGAAGTATTCTGCAAATTCTGTGTATTTATGTCTTGTTAATGCATCTTCTTATATTGTGTTTTGGATTTAATTTACAATGTTTATGTGATGCACGAATATATGTGATAATATTGGTTAATTGAATGCAAGTAAGAATATCAGTTTCCACGAGGCTAATTGTAGTTGATTAGTAAAGTAAAACACTTAAGATAACTTGGGAACCTATACAATACGTTGTCATAGCATCGTGAAAGTACCTAGATCATAGGTTAAGGCTACGCGAAGGTCAATCGTACACCTTCGCAAAGGTACTGAAGGGCGGAATAAAGGGTAGACTAACAGAGCCATAAATCTTAGTGACATGTGCAAAAGTAGGAACATAGGGTATAAACCAACACCACGACCATCTCAAGGTGCAGAAACTTGGTTCCAGCATCCCCCCATACTACTTCAGGTGAGACTTCAATCCACCTCTACAGGCTAATGTTGAAAGGGCCAGTAGTGTAGGGATTTGTTTGGCTAACTAACGTTGAACCTCAGTAAGGCCCCACAAAACCAACACTTCTTGTAGTAGTTTCTCGGCCTTCCTGTAGCTTTTGAAGGCTTCCTGTAGCTTTTCGGAGCCCTCATGTAGTGCTATTGGATCTTCCTGTAGCAATTACTGTCTTCCTGTAGTAATCCAGAGAGGGGCTGAAAATTGATTTTTGAGGTACTAGGATGATGGAGTGGTGAGTACACGAGATGCACACAACCTTAAGCTTGTAGAAACTAATATTGCATGCCAAGAGGTGGTGGGTCCACCTTTTAATTTTTTATTTTAGTTTTTTAGTTTTATTCTTTCCATTATTTTTTCTTTTTAAAGTTTTTTTCTCTATTTTTTCATTGCATGCAAAATAAACTCAAAGTTCTTTGAGTTAACTAAGTTTTCCCTCACCTACCCCTTCACACTCCTTGTCTTCCATCATGACTAAATGATTACATCTCACTTTCTCAAGTCCTCTTCACCTGTGTCTTGTCCTCTACCCCATGTGTGGGTGTCTTGGTGGAAAAGTGATGTTAATTGCTAGATAAGACTAAGGTTGCTCTGCTACTAATCTTGGCTATAAAAAACTTTTCCTTCATACACTTGCAACGTTTTTCAAGCTAAAATAAGTTCGTAGGAAATGTTTAAATGATTGCATACCTGAGCCTTACCCTTGATGTGTTTTTGCAAGTGATATTGAGGTTGTTGTTATGAATGTTGAAGTTGCCTTTGGTGGTCCTGAAGTTGTTGCTAATGATATTGAAATTGCATGTGATAATCTGTTGGAGGTCCTCTAGGTTTTCTTGCTCTTGATATGCTCTTTATGTGAGTGTTGTAGCTGATCATATATTTTCTATATGATAAAATTCACGGTGTATGGAGAATGGAGATACCCTCAAAGGTCTTCTCGGGACCTTTGGTAGACTATAAGATTATCTGCAGCTGTCACGAAGCTACATGCAAGTCCATATTCAATGACTAACTATCAAAGAAGAATAGATTCATTACCTCAAGCCTTCGTGTAGATTTGCTGGAGAGCACAATGAAGCTGGGTGGAAGTCCCCTGAGCTAGCTCCAAATCAAGTCCTTCACATAGAAGAGACAAGCATAATCATAGCATACAACCTTGATAATTAATACATGAATATATAAAAGACATCTAGTTACACATAACTAAGTTACTCATGCTAAAAGGTATTGGACAAACAACTAAATGAATGATAGTTCCAACACCAAGGAGTAGACAGTACAACTACAGTTCTATATTTATGTTGAAAGGATCTGTTAACACCCAGGTTGTTCCCTATGACTCCCAAGGGAATACGGCCGGGGTAACCACTAACCAATCTTTGGACTACAGCTTCTAGCCCAGCTGTAATCAGAGAGGGCTCTCTGTGTAAGATTTGTCTCTGTTCTATGGAGTTTTTAGGCTAGTTATGAGGTAAAGGTTTGTTTGTTTTGTGTTTGGTTGGGAGGATGATTTCTGATAGTTTTGAAATGTTCTCTGCAGGTAAACTAATCCATTGGGAAATGGAGTCTGTGGCTGCTGGTTTCTTGAGGTCCTGACTTGGTGCAGCTGGAATTACAGGGCCTTTATATATTTCGTGAAACAAACTGTAGATTGTGATAATGAAGTGTGAACAACCAGTGAAAAGTGGTTAAGAATTCTTCACTAAGCTGGGATGTGAGAAAGGGATGTATTCCTCAGGAGCAAAACTTGAATTCCTGAAACAATAGATCACTGTGATGATATAGTGTGAAAGGTAGCAATTAAGAATTACACTTTCATTACCATAACTAAAGAAAACATTTATAATAGCTTAGATTGAGTTCAGGGTAATCTGTGATTAAATCCTGAGACTATTCTTTTTCCTTGCTATTAGATATCTAAAACATGGGAAACATGAATGATATATGAAAGGTAACAAACATATAACAAAGAGTAACAAGAAAACTTATTGAGTCATGAGATACGCAGGAATCCTACAACATTCATCCATACACCAGCAAGACATCAAGAGACACAGAGCTTTGGAAATTCCATCATCCTTTGTATTAATTCTCTGAAGATTTACAGTAGAAGAGGAGCAGAATAGATATCAAAAGATTTCTTACATCCAATGTCCAACCCCTGTTAACAAATGAGAGGGGAAATATATAGAAGTCTATTACTAAATATCTCAGGCATTGAGTCATCTGAGAGGGAAAATATCTTCACTAACTCGTACAGAGATTGCAGATGAAAAGTTATTGCAATCTTTAATGAACTTTAAAGGCTCTTAACTCCTGTCAGAACAATTTTTGACCTTTGGAGCTCGCGGAGTCGGTTGAGCGCTTTGATATAACTGCTGAATGACGTGTCTGTGCAGCTGTATCTTCCTGTGGCTTCTCGGCCCTGTCACTTATGACTGCTGATGCTGCTATGGTGGCTGAATACTTGTGCTGAGTTGGCTCAGCCTCTTTCTGCATACCTGTTGATGTGTCTTTATCTTCCTATGTATGAAAATTAAAATATTTTCAAAAAAGTAAAATTACAATTACTGACTTTGATTTAACAGTAATCGTATCAACTCTTCCCACACATCTGGTGCAGGCAACTGATGCTTCAAAATTGACCCCATGGTCTCATCAGCCTCTGTATATTTGTAAAAATGAGGAGGCTCATCAAACAAATGTGTGATCTCATTCATAATAAAAAATAAATTTTCTACCCTGTTGAAGAGGGTCTGCCCTGTTATTGGCCCTGTCTCTGCTGATGAACTGGCTGCCTATGAGATCTGATTTAGTGCAAAAGTGTTTACTCTCTTGGCATATTTCTCATGTGAGAGCAATTTTCCTGATGGCTCCAACAGGCTAGGCAGACCTCTGTTTTGCAATGCCAAAAACCTGTTCTAAAATTTCTTGATGTCGGCTTGCATGTCCTGGAATCTTCGTTCCAGGGTCTGGATCAGGTTTCTCAATGTCAGGACCCTTTTGATTAGTGAGATAGTCTCTGTCCTGTTTCCAATTCCCATTTTAATGAGCTGGGAACTTGTTCTGTAGTTCAGCACATTAATCATTCTAGTGGCAAAGTCAGGCATACTGCCTAGAGATGCCCTTGCTCGTTGTATTTCTCTATGTGCTTTTCCGATGAGCGTTATTTGCTCATGGATGACCTCAATATATTCCCACTGATCTGTAATAGATTGGCCAATATGGCCCCATATGACCCTCTTGAGCTCAGATGTGACTTTGTCTAATGTGGGCTCTTTCTCCAGATCAGTTATCCTTTTCTTGAGGGCCTTTACCTCCCTCTCTCTTTCTGCCACATTCTGCTTGGACTTGTCATATTTTTCATTGATTTTTGCCAGATTGTCCTTGGCTTGATTTAGCTCATACATCTGGGACTCCAAGACCTGAATTTCGTTCCTCAGCTTCTGCATGTCTAGGCTTTCAGCCTGCTCCGTTGTTGGTGCTGAGGTGGATGGTTCTGCCTGCTGTACCTGTTGGCTGGGAGGGGCGGTGGCTTGAGGGATTTCATCAAGATTTATTGTTTCTGGAGGTGGCTGTGAGGTTTTCCCTGCCTCCTTTTGCTGTAATGCTGCCTCTAATGTGGCCTCTGATTCCTGCAACTTTTCCTGAGTTTGGAGGAGCTCTTTGTATAGTGTCATTAGTAGAGCAGCTTCATCCTTTTCCTGCCTTTGCTGGGCAACCTCTTCTGTTTGTGGGTGAAGAGTTGCTGGGATTTTTAACATATTTTTTAATGTTGCCATATCAGCATCCCTTAGCTTCAGGATTTCGTGGACAGCTTTAACATCTTTTGGATCATGCCCAAGCTCTATTATAATTTCTTCCAGAGCTTTAATCCTATTGTCCTTAGCTTGAGAGGAAGCCCTTTCCAACTCAAGCTGTGCAGCAGTGTTATTCAGGCTATTCTGCAGCCTGTAGTTTATTAGGGTCTTGTCTGCCAATGTGGCATAGACCATCTCACCCGTCTGTTTATGCAGCTCTATTTGATCCATTGGGTGGATGTCTTTTGACAGGACCTCCAGATTGGTACTGATGTAATCTGCAGCTGATTGTGGTTGCTGCACTGTTGGTGTAAAGTGGTTCATGATCATTTTCCCTTCATGTGCATCAAATGCAGACATGAGCCTTTGTTGGTTGGTAGGAGCCATATTCAGCAGGTGATTGTAAAGTTGCAGCTTCAGTGGTTCATTTCTTCTCTTTATATCCTTAAATTGTTGCTTAATGTTTTTTTCTCCTCCCCTCCTCTGTCCTGAGGAGCTCACCTCTCCTACTGCTGCCCTGTCTTGCTCTTGTTGTAAAGAGCTGGCTGAGGCCTCCATGCTGGGCAGGCCTGTTCCTGAAGTTTGCCCCATTGGCATCTCTTC
>APFE030330065.1:17116-71832 GCA_000404065.3 Pinus taeda
TATAATTTCTTCCAGAGCTTTGATCCTATTGTCCTTAGCTTGAGAGGAAGCCCTTTCCAACTCAAGCTGTGTAGCAGTTTTATTCAGGCTATTCTGCAGCCTGTAGTTTATTTGGGTCTTGTCTGCCAATGTGGCATAGACCATCTCACCCGTCTGTTTATGCAGCTCTATTTGATCCATTGGGTGGATGTCTTTTGACAAGACCTCCAGATTGGTCCTGATGTAATCTGCAGCTGATTGTGGTTGCTGCAATGTTGGTGTAAAGTGGCTCATGATCATTTTCCCTTCATGTGCATCAAATGCAGACATGAGCCTTTGTTGGTTGGTAGGAGCCATATTCAGCAGGGGATTATAAAGTTGCAGCTTCAGTGGTTCATTTCTTCTCTTTATATCCTTAAATTGCTGCTTAATGCTTTTTTCTCCTCCCCTCCTCTGTCCTGAGGAGCTCACCTCTCCTACTGCTGCCCTGTCTTGCTCTTGTTGTAAAGAGCTGGCTGAGGCCTCCATGCTGGACAAGCCTGTTCCTGAAGTTTGCCCCATTGGCATCTCTTCTTCAGAGAAGGGATTCAATCTTTGCCTCTTCTCTGGTGATGCAGTTAGGGGCGTTTCCCTATCTCTTTTCCTGCTCACGTCCTCCCTTTGAGGGGTTTGGAGGACAGATGAGTCAATTCTTGAGTCTTTCCTTGGGGGTGCCATCTGTGTTGGCTGCTGCTGGGTGGCCATTGGGGCCTCTGCTGTTTGTTCCCCCTGCACCTGTTGGTCATTTTGCTATTGTTCCTGTTGGGGTGGCTGCACTTGACCCTGTTGTGCTTGTGGTTCTTCCATATCCTTCTCCTTGCCTTTGCTCTGAGCCTGGCCTGTGGTTTGTACTGCCTCTTGATGTGCTGCAGATGATGAGGCCACTGCTCCTGCTTGAGGCTTTGGCAGAGTAAGTACCTGTGAAGGAGATTCCAAGTCAGCCATTTTCAATAGATGCCTTCTAGCTCTTTCATTCAATTCTTCTTGAGTGATTGGTTCCTCCAATGTGTTCCTTCTCCATTTAGGTTGGTTGGAAAATATTTCAATGTGGGGCAAGCTCACATGTTCATAGCTGGAGAGCTTAAATTTTAGCCTCATGAGTGATATGGATTGATTAGGGTCATAGGGCTTCCAAAGGAAGCTGTATTTTAGGCCAAGGCATTCTAGTTTCCTGTCAGCTTCTTTCCAGACTTCCCTTTTGTTTAAGACAAGGTGGCCCAACTGATTTTTTACCTTTAGCTGTGCCTTCTTGCCCTTGCCTGCAAAGTGTATCATATCAGCATTGCCAAATTGCCTGAAATATTCTAGCGCAAACAGTCTCATAGGCACATACTTAGGCAATCTGTATGGGCGTAACTCACACCCATATATTCTGATTACATTGTAGTGTTGGTAAAAGTACCAATCCCCTATGTTGTATACCTTGGATAGCTGTAGAATCCTCTGCATCTCATCAGTCAGTCTTGGAGGAGGTGAGCTTAAGAATAAGGACATGGCTGGATGGATGAAGAGGTCTATGAACTCATAGTATGTATATCGGGAGTAGGTGTTGTTATGAAACACCGAGGTCCAGAACACCACTGACCTTGGATTGCCTGCTGCATCTGTTCTCTTAATCTCAAAGGAGAACTTCTCATGTTGATGGTAAAGAATGAGGTGGTAGATGTAGGAGGTGTATCTGAACGCCTTCTCTCTGGACAGGTTCAAGAACTGCTCATGCATCTTATCTGAAACGTATGTGGCATAGTCATAACAGATTGGAGTCTTGCCAGGGGATAACATAGTCATCATTACTAGCACCGTTTCATCAACAAACTCCAGTGACTTGTACCCCAAAATGGAACTAATCATATATGCAAGATCTACACCCAATTGATTGAGGTAGCCATCAAAAATAGGAGGGTGCAGCACAGTGTCAGAGTTTGTAATGAACAATTGGTTGAGCTTTAGGATCTGTGCATCTGTTAGTATCTTGGCTCCTTGGTTGATCAAATGCATTAGAGACAAGGGGACCAGTTTCTTCTGGGTCTTGAACTGCGGCATCTCTCTGATGGCCTTAGGGGTCATGTAGAATACCACTACACCTGTAGGGTCAAGCACAGCCCTTTGCATGGGGTCATAGCAGACAGCACATAGATGAATCAGGTCAGGGAACTGGTTGACCTGTGAGAGCTTGAATATTGGGAGGAAGGAATCCCAAATGCCTAGTATGTCTGTTCCATCCTTATGTCTAGCCTTAAGCTCATTTAGTAGATGAAGGTGGAACTTGCATTTCGATGAGGAGTCCTCTGAGATTTGGTAGTCTAGGTCTGCCAAATCCTGCCACTCCAGCTCTCTCTGAGGGGCATTTAAGGGAGCAACATTGAGGGAAACTGGTGCAACTGGAGTCTCCATGGTTGTTTGGGTTCTGATTGATAAATAAGCTTCTGTTTCTTGGGCCAGAAGAGCACTGCCTGAGTGAAGAGGAAAATTGAAAATGCAAGGTAACAGGGCAAGTCCACAGCAATTGGAATACTGTTTTGGCTCCTTGAGAAGGCAAGTTATAGTGTTTAACAGACCTTTCTTGGTGATTGAGTGCAGGTTATGGGTTCCAGTTCACGACTGCGCGAATGAAGAAATGCAGGTTTTTACTGAAAATTCAGTCTAAAACGGCTCGGCTAGTGAAATTCGACCGTCAATTTTTCAAGAGGGAGCTGGGTATGAGTAGTTTTCTGGTGAATTTTTAAACGTTTTCTGTGTTCAAAGTGTTTTTAGCATTTACAGAGAAAAACCAGGTTTCAGAGAGGTTTTCACGGACAAATACCTGGTAGATGGATGGCTTGGGTCGGAAAAGCTGGTGGGTAGGCGCGCTGACGATCTCCTGGTTGTTTCGAGCAGGTTGGTAGAATATTTCGTCGTGAAACGCATGCAGAGAGCGCAGAAATGTTTTTGCAAAAAGTGCAAAAAACGCGTAATTTTTGACAAAATATGGCTTTTTCGGGTCATTGGCGCCTTTTTTAAATGATATCAGCATGACGTCAGCAGGTGGGTCCGGGTTGGATGACGTCAGCATGACATCATTGAGTGACGTGGCGGCCTATGACTGGTCCACGGGGGTGGTGAGGTGGCGGACAGGTGGACCAGTGGTGGGCGGGGCGCGCGGTCGTGGCGCTGACATAAGCGGTAAGAGGACGCTGACATAGGCGGACATGTGGCGCGATATCGGGCTACCTCTTATACGGCAGGGAATCTGTCAGAGGGGGCTCCGATGGATTCTGGAGGCGACGCGTGGACCCTGCATGACATCAGCGTCTGACAGATATCGGATGATATCTGTCGGACGTCGAGGCCGCTCCGAAATTCACGACGACCGTCGGATTAAAGGAGCTTGATCGGACGGTTATCGGGCCAGGGATCTGCACGGGCGATACGGTCATCGGGCGGGTATTTAAATAATAATTTTCTTGAAACTTGCGCCCAGCAGGACCCTTTGGAATATTTAAAAATTCAATGGTTCTGTAATGTATTTCTTCGTTAAATTACACGCAACCATAAACTTTGAAAAAAGGCGGAAACTATGGTTTATGAAAGTTTTTTATTCGCGAAATGGCTCAGGGTACCAAAACTTAGGATAAGAAGGTTTTTGATGAAATTTTTCATATAAACAGCGGAACTGGGTCTCGACCTTAGGATAAGGCGGGGAAAGCGGGTTCTTAGGCATTTTTCACTTTTGAGCGGGTATAAGGGTAAAAAGGGGTTTTTTCTAAGGTTTTTAGGGAAAAATGAAGGATTGAATGGACTAATGAGTTCTGATGGAGACAGAGAGGTAAGGCTTGGGTTCTTGAGCTTAACTAGGTGTTAATCCAATTCCCTAGTAGTGAACCATATGGCTATAGTGCCAAGGAAGGGGTATTTATACATTTCTTTAGGATTTATACACCATGGTGTTATAGTAATAGGGAAAGGGAAACATAGGGAGCTAGATAATAAAGGTTAGAGGTTAATATGGAGGGAGAAGGTGAATGAAGAGTGGTATCACTAAGTTTTCTTGAAAACAACTCAGTTTAAAGAGTAGATCAAAATGAAAAGAACTTTACACAAGAAATGTGGCTTCTAAAGGCCATAAGAACCAATATAAAACCTTGAATCTCTCTTATGAACACATCTTGTGAAGGGAGGTTAGTAATGAGTGGTAAATCAGGAAAAAGGGAAGTTAGACATGCTTCCTTATGTTGTTTTCCTTGTATTTGACTGGAAAAGTTTTAGCTTGGAAGTAACACCACTTCTGCAACCCCATTTACCTACCCAACTATTTTTCCTAGCATTTTTTGTTTCTTCTTGGAGGGTGCACTTGGACTTGCAAACCCTTTATGTGCCTTTTCTTTTCCATTGGCTTTTTCCTTTGATTTCCTATCTAGCACTACCCTTATTTCTTCCAAGGCCTCAGATTAAGCAGTTGGGAACCTTAGTTTCTCTGCCTAACTACTGATCTGCCAAGATTAAACAGTTTGGACAGATTTCTTTCTCTATTCTACAACAAAAATTGAAATGTGGCATGATCCAGATTAGACTGTTGGACCATCCATCAAAACTTTAATCGACATGAAGGCATGTACACACCTTGTTTTTCCTTGAAAATATGGGATCTTTGTACCAGCAAAGTAGAGCATATTTGACATTTGAATTTGCCAATCATGAAATATGAAACCTATTGGTATAGGTATCCAACAGAAGGCAAAGGAAAAGAAAGAAAGCAGAATATGACATCAGGATCAACAACTACAATGGGTTTTTCTTGTAGTTACTGAGTTGCATGTATGTTTTCGTCACTGGTTTTGGTATGCATGGCATACACATGTGGTTTATTGGTTCATTCTCCTTTTGTTTTCTGGTTGGTTCTCATGTTCCTTTAGCTGTGGTATGAATTACTAGTTCTTGGAGCCTTGGTTGGACAAACGCTCTAGAGCCCTGTAAGAACTTGGTTGAGTTACTAGTCCTGGAGCCTTAGTTGGACAAATGCTATGGAGACCTTGGTGGGTTCAGTTACTAGTCTTGGAGCCTTGGTTGGACAAATGCTCTGGAGCTCGACAACGATTGTGGGTTGAGTTACTAGTCCTGGAGCCTTGGTTGGAAAAAATTCTCTAGAGCCTTGGACAACTTGGGTAGAGACCAATATGGTGTTGGTTAGTGATGTCTGACAATGAGGTGGAATCATTGGTTGAGGGTTGAGGTGGCTTGGCCTCTAGAAGCCCTAAATGGTTTTCATTGATTTTTTTTATGAGGTCCGACATTCATGTTTGGAATATGGCACAGGGGTGACTGACTGAAGAGATATTTAACTCAGCCATGTCTATGGTCGGGTGGTTCGTGGAAGTCCCAAACCTTGTTGGCCTATGCATCATGAATATGAGGTTATTTATCCTTGTTAATTCATGAGTATTATACTAGATTATATGTGGATTATTTGGTTTTTTTCCTTGTTATTTTTTTTTTTATTATGCTAGTTATGAACATGTATTATGACAATGGCTATGTATGGCTCTCATCATGTTTTTACTTGTAAATGAATGAATAATGTATCCATGGCCTAATAGATGGAATTGAAGCTAATTTGTTGAGGCATTAATGTTTCTTAGTTATTCTCAGATAAGTATGAGACCGTTATGCTCATTTATGCTATTAAGACATGTAACTTTGATGTTTGTGGCATGTTTGACGAAATTTCTGTCATGGTTAGTAGGGGTCCAATTTAGACCTTTCTGATGTTTTGCAAATGTATCTTTGTTCCACTATGAAATTTCATTTCTGAATGTGCCATTGAGTACTGGGTAGTGAACTGGGCTCTGGGATTGAAAAATTGGCAAAAATCCTAGAGTTGTAGGGACAACACTGGGGAAAAAAGTCCCCGGAAACTCCCTTTCCCTTGCTATGGGAGTGTCTAGAGCCTCCCATATGCACCCTTGTCCATATCAAGGGAGCGTCCAGGGGTTGATGCACAAAAACTTTAGTTGGTCTTAGGGTATCGTTACTTGAGTGGTTGGGATGGCTCCTAGGAGTTCTGTTGCTGATGTGGAAGGTATGTATGATGTGTTTCACTGGTTCCACTTACTTAAGGTGACTTAGGAGGTTGAATCCCATTATAATGGCCTCTTGTTTCATATTTACCCTGGTTGGTCAGTTAATTGGGTAGATGTGGAATGAGGGTGTTACATGTAAATTTGGTGCTATGTACACGTCATGAATGTGGTAAAGTGTACAAATGGTGTTGTGTACACATTGTGTAGGTGGTGTTGTGTACATGTGGTGTTGTGTACAAATTGTGCAAGTGACACTATGTGCATGTTGTATTGTGTACACAAGTGGTATCATGTTATTGTGTTATGAGGATTGTGTAGCCAATGTATTGTGACATGTGTATTCATTGTGTTGTACTTTGTGTACGTATATGTATTATGTTTTGTTGTACACTGGGTGTAAGTGTATGTGTTGTGATGTATAATGTGTGCATGTGTACGTGATTGAGGAGGAGAGAAGGCACTAGGTTCTTTCCGGGTGTGGCAACCAATCCGATGTGTGTACAGAAAGGACAAAGGACAAAGGTGGAAGAAAAGGATCGATTAAAGGATAAGTATCCATATTTTATCTCAATTTCATTATGCATGTGATCTATGATTCTAATTTATGATGGTTACATGTGATCTATGATTTTGGTTTATGATGTTTGCATGTGGTTCATGATTTTGATCTATGATGGTTGTGTTTTGAGCTAACTAGATATGATATGTTTATACATGATGATTTGGTCAAGATATAGTTTGGCTCGTTGTGACAGGAAGCAAACATAAGTGCAAGTGTACCTTATTAACGGGACACTTGAGGTATGAATTTGATTTATTTCAATTAATTTTGAATCTAATTGGAATTATGTGCTTGGTACAAGAAAGCATGGAAATTCCGAGACTGGGTGGTTGAAATCAACTGCAAGAATTAGCAGTGTTAATGAAAGGAATTGGAATAGGAAACAGTATGTTGGTAAAGCACCTAAGAAGTAGGGCCATTATGGGACACTGGCATCCAGTAGTGTCCATTTATTTCCATGAGCATGATATTACCATTATGATGGTTTTGAGGTAGATATATGCCTTGGTTTTTGGACCTTCGGATGCAAGGAAACCTTGCCAAGAGAGGGTCACCTAATGGGATGTGTAGCAGATAAGAGGATGCTCACGAAACTTGGAAGGTGTGTGACTGCACATAAGGGGGTGACAAGATTGCTTGAGGGACTGTGTATTAGAGAAGGGAAGGTTGGGGATGGATTTTTTTTTATCATTAGCATTTCCAAATGGAATTAGATGCACATTAGGAGTGTGCCTTAGAACAATGAATTGGTAATAGTTCACTTAGAGGACAAGTGGTGTAGGATCATAGCATTGGACATTAGATGCAACTTTGACTTTGACAATTGATTCTAGACTTCCTGGGAAGGAGGTGAATCTTGGTATTATTTTGAGGGTGGAGGTGTGAGCCTATGGATTCCCTTGTTGCTAATATGAACATCGTATCCTTCATTTTATTCTTGAGAAAATGTGCAAATGTGTATATGCATATATTATTGTAAATACTATATCGACACATGTTTATAAAGCTCCATAGATAATATGTTTATTTGTTGTCTGAAGCAAATGTGCATGAGTGTATATGTGGTTTTTATAGTAAATATGGCAATGAATTGTGTTATAAAGCTCCAGTACATGGTATGATTGTCACATTTTCAGTAGTGGTCATTGTAAATACTAAAATGATCTATGCTATAAATATCCATAGGTAGTATGTTTTTTTCAGTGGTTTATTGGTTTATAGGTATCACTGAACACCGGGGATGGTGTTCCTCCAAAGGGGAGGGTTCTGTAATAGTCTCTAGTTGATTTCCATATAAAAAATATAAGACCAAGATCATGGGCCAAGCTGAATGTTGGGAAAAACATCCTAGTGGGTGTTCATTTGGTTTATTATGGCTAAGGGAAATCGACAAAGACAATGAAAAAGGCATTGAAAAGGAAAAGAGGCATTAATTGGATTTTATTTATGAAAATAAAGGAAAATAGGAGAAAAGGAAGGTGAAAGGTCACAGGTTTTCTTGAGAGGGAAATTGAAGGGAGAATGAAGGAAAATAAAGAAAACAAAGGCCTTAATGATAGAAAGGATTTTGAGGACCACTTCATGGCTTTTGTCAATTAAAGTTTTTGTCAGTTCAGCTTTGGAGCTCTCTCTCTATTCTATCTACTCTCTCATATTCTTGCACACTTAGATAATTCTTGGAGCACTCTAGCATTAGAGGAAGGAACTCAAAGGAAGGGAAAGAAATTAAAGGGAAGCAAATATCAAGCAAGGAAGAGAAGGATCAAGCGGCTACAATGGGATTACTTGCATGCATAGAGTTACAAGTATGATTTCCTTGCTAGTTTTGGCATGCAAGGTACATGCATGTGTGTTTTTGTTATCGTGTTGTTATTTTCATGTGTTTTTCTAGGTGTGACAATGGTTTTCAGCCTTGCCTTGCAATTTCCAGATAACCATGGTGTGATGGGGTTTCTCTTACTTGGTTGAGATGGACTTCCAAATGGTTTCGAAACCGAGTGGGGTGGTCTCAAGAAAAATCACAAGGCCTAGGAATCCCTATGTCAGTAAAGGCAGGAATGTGGTAAATCCTAGTTGTGTGTACCCTCATTGGGCCTAGGAATCCTTGACCCATAAATGGTGGATATATGATAAATCCTAGAGGATGGAGATGGACAAATTCCTCAAGTTTTAGGTGGAGAGACTTGGAGGAATCCATGCTTGTATAGGCCTAGTGATCCCTAGACCAATATATGGTGGGATTGCGGTAAAGCCTGGTAGTGTATGTTTCTTTTTTGGTCCTAGGAATCTCTTAGTGGGATTGTGGTAAATCTTGGTTGTATAGTTGAGGGTTTCGGGCCAAGGAATCATTGAACAGTATTGGAGGGATATACGACAAAGCTTAAGGAATCCCTAGTATGTTTTGTTGTGAGTCCTACATTCATTCTTGGAATATGGCACGGGAGTGATTGGCTGAAAGAGAGATTTGGTTCAGCTTAATACATGGTCGAGAAGTACGTGGAAGTGCTTGACTTGGTCAGATTTTCATTGTTAATAAGTGCTCCTTTTACTTTAGTATTTCATGAGTAAATGTGTTTGTGATTATGTGGATTTAATGGTGGTTTCATAATTGATATTTCTCTAGTTATTTGCTAGTTATAAGCATGTTTTTTGAAAGACTTGAATTATGGCTCTCATCATGTTTTGATTAGTAGATGAAATTTTAATGAATGAATGACATAATAGATGATCTTGCAGCTATTATGAGTAAGCATTGGTCCTTCTTGATGATTCTCAAATAAGTATGAGACCCCTATGTTCAGATGTGTATTTATGACCTTTATGTTACATGTTTATGATATGTTCAATGAAATGTCTATCATGGCTAGTGGGGGTCAAAAAATTCCTTGTTCAATTTTTTTATTAGTAGCTTTATTTCATTGTTATTTACTATTTCTGGAAGTTTCATCAAGTTATGGGTATAGGCCTGAGTCCTAGCCCTGAAAAAGTGTCTCAGAATTAAGGGCCGCTAGCAAAGAACGACCTAAAAAGGGTTGCAGTCACATGGATTCCTTGCCGTGAGAGAAACTGGAGGGTCTCACTCACATCGAAGGATTTTCATGGGAGAGACTGTGGGTCTAGTTCATCATAACATCAAGTTGTCTTAGGGGTTGGACACCTGGAGGTGTTGATTGGCTCCTGAAGGTTCTGTAGCTTCCGAGGAAGGTCAAATTGGTCTTATCTTGTTAGTTCCACTTCCTTAACTATACATGGGGAGTTGAATCATATCATAGTAACTCTTCATCACATGTTTACCCCAGTGAACTGGTTAGCTTAGGTAAATGTGGGAGGAGGGTGTTACAAGCTGGTGGTAGTTCTTCCTATTTCATCACTTCAGGGCTCTGATTCAACGGGTATTTATTTCAGTTGTTCGATTATGGTTTGTGGGGTATGGTATCTAGATAATTTTTCCATCTAGTTTTAAAGGTGGTAATTTAGTTGCCAATTTTTTCTGACATGGATTTCCTTCACTTGCCTGCTTTTGGTTTGTGGATTCTGGTATCCAAGTTCTTTTCCCATTTCATTTTAAAGGTATTAATTTGGTTGCCACTTTCCTCCACGATTATAACTCTTTGGTATTTCCTTTGTTTGGTATCTTCTATGTCAGGGTTCTTTGGGTGTTCTAGATTGATGATGTGTTAATATATGGGAGATATCCCTTGTCATTCACTCTTTACAAGTCTTTTCATTTCAAAATTATTTTAACCTTACTCTTTGTAATAACTCTGGTGAAAATTCCATGTAATAAAAATTAATAAAGGAATAAATAATAACCAAGGTTGATGGGACACTTATTCCCATCAGTTCAGTTTTGGAGCTCTCTCATTACTCTCTCTCTCTTTCTCTCACACACACACTCTTGGACACTTAGAGTTTTCTTGGAGCACTTTGGCATTGGATCAAGAAAATAAAAGAAGGAAAGAGGAAAGAAGGAGCAAGAAAGAAAGAGAAAAATCAAGCATCTACAATAGGATTCTTTGCAAGTATCAATTTGCATTTGTGTTTTCATTGCTAGATTTTGCATGCATGGTATTGCATGTGGTTCTTTGTTTTTATGGCATGGGTTTTTCTAGGTGTGACATTGTTTTCAGCCTAGCCTTTCCATTTCTAGATAACCATGGTGTGATGGGTTTCTCATGTTTTGGTTGAGCCGGATTTACGGACGGATTCAAAGCTAAGTGAGATGGATCTCTGAATAATAGAAAACATGGCATTCTAGTAACCCTTGAATTGGAATATGGGTTGCAGTGCAGATGGATTTTGTGTTGCTCGGTGGACCTAGGAATCCTCAACTGGTGAATGGCGGGATATATGGTAAATCCTAGAGGTGGTTTCCCTTGAGTAGGCCTAGGAATCATTGTCGGTGAATAGTGGGATATACAGTAAAGCCTAGAGAGTGGTGTCTAGGTTTAGGGTCTAATGATCCCTAGATCCGATGGTGGATTGTGATAAATCCTGAGAGACTAGGAGTCAGGAAAATTACTCATAGTGTAGGCGGAGAAATCCAGTGGCATCCATGATTGTTTTGGCCTAGTGATGTGATGGAGATCATGGTAAAGGTCGTTATTACATGTTTATTGTATTGACCTAGTGATTTAGGATGGACTATAGTAAAACCTAGTTTTTATTGATGTAGGTCAGGTGGTTTAGCCTCGGGATGCCCTAGTTGGTTCTTTTGGTTTGAGTCCCACATTCATGCTTGGAATATGGCACATGGGTTAATGGATGAAGAGAGAATTGGCTCAACCATTCTATAGTTAGGTGGAACATGGTAGTCCCATCCTGGGTTGGATTTTGCATTCATTAATAATATGTTCTTTCCTTCACATCTTATGTATACATGTACTAGTTTATATATGGTTTCTATGGATGATGTATCCTTGATATTTCTGTTGTTATTATGCTGGTTATAATCATGTATTATGATAGTGATGATGCATGTGTCTCCTCATGTTTTGATTTGTAAATGAATGAACAATGTATCTATGACCTAATAGATGATAATGCAGGTAATGATATAAGGGAACAATGCTTCTTAGTGATTCTCAAGTAAGTATGAGGTCCAGATACTCAGATATGTTGTTTACACCTGTAGATTACATATTTGTGATATGTTTGAAGAAATGCCTATCATGGCTAGTAGGGGTCCAGTGAAGGGCTTGTTAAAGTAATTGCATTTGTATCATCATTCTGTTGCTATCTTTCTATTATGAAGATGTCATTTAGTTCTAGGCAGTGACCTGGGCTCTGGGCTTGAAAAAGTGGCTCAAATCCCAGGGATGCTAGCACAACACTGAACAAAATAGTCCCTGGACACTGACATACCATATTCTGGGAGCATACACAGACTTTTGGACGCATTTATGCCCATATTATGGGAGTTTTTGGGTGTTAATTGGTCTAAAAACTCAGTGGGACATAGGGGTTGGTTACCTAAGAGATTGGGATGGTTCCTAGGAGTCCTCTTGTTAATGTGGAGGGTTTGTATGTTGTGTTTCCATCGATTCCACTTTCTTAAGTGATCCAGATTTAAATAGGAATGCAATAAATTACAAAGATAACCATAAATACAGATATGCAGCGGAAATAATACTTCATTTCATTAATGTAAAATACTGAAATATGCTTACAAACAGAAATGGAACTAACCATCTAAGGTGATGGTAGTTTATCTCTGAGAAGAGATGTGGTCGCTACATGCCTCTGAACTATGTTACAATGAGGCTCGAAGGCCTATTTATTGTTGAGAAACAATGGAAAACCATAAACATCCAAAAATCTAACCCTAGAAGATGAAACGCCAAACTGTGGGCCCCGTTTGGATAAATTTGTACATAAATTTCTCAGGGTCATAACTTTGGCATACGATCTCTGTTTGATGTGCACAATATCTCGTTAGAAAGATCTATCCAAGAACTACAACTTTGGGAAGAGAAAATTGGTCCATGGACCCATGTTGCTCCCATATTTCCCAAAAAACATTGTTTTGGGCCTCAAAATGGCTCCTGAAGTTTAGGACCTGAAAAACTCCTAAAAATAGTAAATTGTGCTACAATTACTGAAACTAAAAAACTGAAAGAGACAGTTTTGGGGGTCCAAATGGGATAGGTGGGTGGCCACCAACATCCACCCGGATCATTAAGGTCACATAAGAGGTTGAATCCCATTATAGTAGCCTCTCGTCACATATTTACCCCGATTGGTCGGTTACTTAGGTAGATGTGGGATGAGGGTGCTACAGAGTGGTATCGGAGCATGGTTCACCCGTTCGATTGGATGGGCGGTGTGCATTGGTCATGCATTCATGTCGATTGCACATGTATTATCCATCCTCATGGTTTATGTGCTTGTTACATATGCATGGTGTCGGTCATGTTGTAGTGATGTCCCAATGTGAAGGAGGATGTTGTTGTTGTGAAGTGTCTCATCATGAGTGTATGATTGATTACATGTTGTTTATTCTTGTGTATTGTCAGCGTACATTGGTATGCATGTTGTTGTCATGCATGATGTCATGGTATGTGTAGTTGATATGGTCATGCATTGATGACTGGACTCTAGCTAGAATGATGGTTATATGGTTAGACGCTTATGTGTTATATGTATATATGCTGTCATGATTATGTTATACATGTATTATATTGATTAGTTGACCTTTCAAATGAGATATCCTCCCCGAATTTTTCTAAGGTATGTTGGTTTATTGTGATTTGGTTTAGCTGACATAATATGCCTTGCAAGAAAAGATCGAAATGACTAGCAAGATGGTAGACTACAAAGACTCTCCCTATGAATCAGATGAGTAGCATGGTGTTGGACACTCATGATATAGCAGACATATTGAGAAGCTTGAAGGAAGAAATAAGGAGTTGTAAGGCAAACAATGACAAAATCATGTAGGCATAGGAGAAACAAGCAAAGGTTAAGGCAATACTCCTTTAGAGTTTGTAAGAATTGCAGTGACAAGGGCCACTTCAGATCAGCCATGGAAAGGAGGACAAAAATAAAAGGGCATATGGTAGTAGGTATCATGGTGTTCGCATCTCAGATAGAGATGACATAGTGAGAGATGGAAGGTTGTTGGATACTATGGATAAGAGAGGTGATGGATACAAATATTATTATAGTTATGGTTTTGATAGGAATCATGATCACCATCGTTATCATCCTTATAGGAGGAGTGATAGGGGATAATTTCCATATGAGTTTAAGAAAGCAAAGCCACCTACTTTTGATGTAGACTTTACGAAACGAAAATATCTAGAGGCTTGGGTACTCGGGATGAACAAGTTCTTTGAGTTGCATGAGTACACAAAAACATGAAGGCCAGAATTTATATCTTAAGCCTTAAAGGTAAAGCAGATATTTGGTGGGAAGATGTGAATCAGATTAGAGGACTTGAGTTGGCATGAGTTCAAGAGGATTTTTAGGAAGAAGTACTTGTTAGAAAGGTACTACGATAGTAATGCCAAAGAATTCAATGAGCTAAATATGGGATTGATGAAAGATGAGGAGTAGATGACCAAGTTCCTGGAGCTATTGAGGTATGCACCGTATCTTAAAGATGAGAAGGATAAATTTCAATGATTTGTTAGTGGTTTACCATCAACATTTAGAGATCGTATTGAGTATGATGAGCCTTGGTCACTTGAGGAAGCTATTGGGAAATTGAAGCATTTCTATGAATAGTCAAAGCATAAGAATGAATCTCAACAATGATGGAAATGGAAGGATAAGGATAAAGTTAAGGGAAAATGGTAGTCGAAAAGAACAAGGCCTTAGAATGCAGAGGAGAAAGAAAATGTGGCACCACAAAATAAGTTCACCATAGCTAGACAGGGACATGGATCACAACAAAAACATAGAGGTGATGGTACTAGATGGTTGGAGTGTTGGACATGTGGTAACGAACACCTTAAGAGATATTTCCTAGATAATTAGGGTGGTAGGCCTTAGATATATAGTACATAGGAGGCGCAGACTATTGGGGATGTTAGTTAGAGTGTTTCTTGTATCTATGCAACACTGGATAACATACCTTCAGACCATTAGGCATCTATCATTGAGATGGATAGTAAGTTTTGTGATCAAGTCATTTCTATTTTGATTGACCCTGGATCTAATTATAGTTATGTTAGTCCTAACTTGGTGGATAAGTGTGGTTTGAATAAAGAAGGGCACGCAGAATCTTGGTTAGTGCAGTTGGCTATAGGTACAAATAAGAGAGTTCATCATTGGGTAAGAGATTATTCATTTGATTTGAATGGTATGCTTACCATAACACATTTTAATGTATTGCCGTTGGGATCATACAATATGTTGTTGGGCATGGATTGGTTGTACCTTCATAGGACCATGGTGGACTGTTATGACAAAAACATTGAGTGCATGGATGACAATGGGGAACGAAGAGTCTTGCCGAGAAAGAAGAAAGCCACATTAGTTAGGATGGTGACAAATATGCAGGAAAAGCATAGTCGTAGAAAAGAGTGTGTGTTATTTGCAGTGCATATTTATAGCAAAAAATGTAGGATGTAGATGTTTTGATCAGGTGCCCAATTCTACAGAAATTTCAATATGTGTTTCCTGCAGATATTTCAAAGTTTCCACCTCATAGGGAAGTAGAATTTTCTATTGAGTTAGTGCCAGGGGCAGATCCAACATCAAAATCACCGTACAGGATGAGCACACCTGAGTTGGTAGAGTTAAAGTTGCAGCGGAAAGAGACACTTGATAAAGGATACATTAGGCCAAGTGTATCACCTTGGGGCACACCACTATTGTTTGTGAAGAAGAAGGATGGTACTCTCAAATCATGCATTAACTACACGAAGTTGAAAAAATTGACCATCAAGAAAAGGTATCCATTGCCGAGGATTGATGACTTGTTCAATCAGTTGAAGGGAGCAACAATTTTATCAAGGATTGATCTGAGAACTAGATATCATCAAGTACACATTAAAGAAGAAGACATTTACAAGACAACTTTTCGGACCAAGTATGGGCATTATGAGTTTTTTGTAGTTCCATTTGGTTTAACTAATGCTCTAGCTACCTTTATGTTCTTGATGAATAGTGTGTTGTGTTAGTATTTGGAAAAGTTTGTTATTGTGTTCATTGATGATATATTGGTATATTCTAAAAATGAAGAAGAGCATGACGAGCATTTAACAATAGTGCTGATATTGTTGAGAGAGCATTAGTTGTATGTTAAGCTCAACAAGTGCAGTTTCTTCCATATTAAGGTGCATTACTTGGGGCATGTTGTCTCCAAGGAGGGCATATCAGTGGATATAGAAAATATAAGAGATATCATGGAGTGGGCAGCTCCTGGGAATGTGGATGAGGTGAGATCCTTCATGGGATTAGCAGGTTATTATAGGAGTTCATCAGGAACTTCTCATAGATTTCTTATCCTATTACATCATGGTAGAGGAAAGGTAGGAATTTTGAATGGATAGAGGAGTGTGAGGCTAGCTTTGGTAAGCTCAAACAATTGTTGACACATGCACTAGTGTTAAAGATTGTAGATCTGGACAAGGAGTTTGTGGTATCTACAAATGATTGCAAGAGAGGACTTGGTGGAGTCCTTATGCACGAAGGATAGGTAATGTGTTATGAGTCATGGAAACTAATCGAGCATGAGAAGAACTATTTAACACATGATCTTGAGCTAGAAATGATCACACATGCATTGAAGATGTGGAGGCAATATCTTCTTGGTAGGAAGTTTGTAGTGATGAGTGATCACAATGGATTGAGGTATCTATTTAACCAACCAAATATGAATGCCAAGAAAACTAGATGGTTGGACACAATAAGTGAGTTTGATTTTGAGATCAAATACATCAAAGGAAAGAAGAACAGGGTCGCAGATGCTCTTAGTAGGCAGATACAGGTAAATCATATAGAAACTATGAGCTCTTATGGGACAGATCTACAAGATAGGATCTTGTAGGAAAGTTAGCAGGATCTCATGTATATGGAGATTGTGCATATGTTGCAACAGAGTATAGGTACAGGTACAAGTGCAAGTGCATAGGGTGTGGACTCATGTCTCACAATGGGTGGATTGGTCAGTTTTAGAGGCATGATATATGTGCTAGACAATAGTGAGTTCAAGAAGGTGATATTGAGGGAGTTTCATGTGAAACCATATTCAAGTCACCCAGGCTATCAAAAGATATTGACTGCAGTTAAGAAATTCATTATTGGTTGAATCTAAAGAAGGATGTAGCAGATTTTGTGGATAGATGTTTGGATTATCAGTAGGTAAAGGTAGAGAGTAGGAATCCAAGAGGATTGCTATAACCGATTGCAATTCCATAGTGGAAATGGGATGCCATTTCCATGGACTTTATCACAGGATTGTCGAGGACAATGAGACAACATGATTCCCTCATGGTTGTTGTGGACAAGTTAAAAAAGGTTACGCACTTCATTCCGGTGAAGTCTAGGTTCTTAGCTAGTGATGTAGCACAAGTTTCAATAGAGACATGGTCAGATTGCATGGAGTTCTAAAGAATTTTGTGTCAGACAGGGATGCAAGGTTCACTTTTTTGCATGAGTCATCACAGTGGATTGAGGTATCTATTTAAATAGCCGAATCTCAACACCAAGCAAGCTAGATGGTTAGCCACAATCAATGAGTTTTATTTTGAGATTAGACACATCAAAGGAAAGGAGAATAGGGTCGCATATGATCTTAGTAGACAGATACATGTAAATCGTATAACAACTATGAGTTCCTATGGGACAGATCTACATGGGATCTTACATGTAGTTCAGCAGGATGTCATGTATATGGAGATTGTGCACAAGTTGTAGCAGCGTACAAGTGTAGGTGCACAGGGTGTGGACTATTATATCACAAAGATGGATTGGTTAGGTTTAGAGACATGATGTATGTGCCAAATAATAGTGAGATAAAGAATGTGATATTGAGGGAGTTTCATGTGAAACCATATTCAGGTCACCCAGGATATCAGAAGATATTGACTGCAGTTAATACATTCTATTATTGGCTGAATCTAAAGAAGGATGTAGCAGAGTTCCTGGCTAGATGTTTGTATTGTCAACAATGTAAAGGTAGAGTGTAGGAATCTAGGTGGATTGCTACAACCGATTACAATTCTAGAGTGGAAATGGGATGCCATTTCCATGGAATTTATCACAGGATTTCCGAGGACAGTGAGACAACATGATTCCATGATGGTTGTTGTGGAAAATTTGAAAAAGGTTGCACACTTCATTCCAGTGAAGTCTACATTCTTAGCTAGTGATGTAGCACAAGTGTTCATTAGAGACATGGTCAGATTGCATGGAGTTCCAAAGAATATTGTGTCAGACAGGGATGCAAAGTTCACTTTCAAGTTTTGAAAGGAGTTGTTTGCAGGTTTGGGAACATAGTTGGCCTTTAGAGCAACTTATCATGCATAGACAGATGGATAGACTGAGAGGGTCAGCATGATATTGGAGGACATGGTGAGGATGTACACGATGCATAAACAATGAAAGTAGGAAGAGTATCTTCCACTGGTAAAATTATCTTATAATAATGGGTATTAGTAATCTTTGAAGATGAGTCCGTTTGAGGCATTGTATGGGTGGAGTTGTAATACTCCCATCAGCTAGAACGATCCAGTTAATAGGGTGTTGGTTGGACCGGACATGTTGGTAGACATGGAGTGGGAAATTCATGTAATAAATAAGAATCTAAAGGTAGCCCAGGATATCCCGAAGAGCTATACAGATCAGAACATGTTGTTCAAAGAGTTCGAGTGGGGAACAGGTGTACTTGCGCATCAAACCAAAGAAGAGCTCCTTGCAGATTGGATCATGTGCCAAGATGGCACCATAATTTTGTGGACCTTTCAGGATCATTGAGAGGATTGGGCTAGTAGCCTATCAACTTGCACTACCTCTAACAGTGAAAGTCCATTATGTTTTCCATGTGTCATTTCTTAAGAAGTATGTTAAATATGTTGATCATGTGATTGACTAGTCTATATTGTAGGTGGATCCAAATGGAGAATTCTAGTCGAAGCCTTAGTGTATATTATAGAAAAATTTGCTCATCATCCAAAACCAAGCAATCGAGTAGGTTAAAGTGTATTGGAAGCACTTTGAGCTCGATGAAGCCAAATGAGAGATGACAGATTAGACGCAGGCTATGTATGCCGACTGAGGCAAAGCAATTTTGATACGATGTTTGGTATATCGGCATATGTTGGGTGATGCTTTGATATATGTACATATGTATATGGATGTAAATACCACCATGAGATATATTATAAAGATCCAATAAGTGATATGGGTGTCATGTCATTATAGTTGTTATGTTTTCATGTTGGTTTGATTTTTAGCAGGGTGATTATTGTAAATACTGCTTCGAGCTATGTTTTAAATATCCATTGACAGTATGTCTGATTTTCAATGGTTTTGAAGAGGTATATGTGTGGTTGAACACTGAGGATGGTGTTCCCCAAGGGGGAGGGTTTTGTAACATCCCTAGTGAAAATTCCATGTAATAAAAGTTAATGAAGGAAAACATAATAACCATGGTATTTGAAGATGAATGTTGGGAAAGACATCCTCATGTGAGTGTTCATTAGTTATTATGGCTAAGGAAATTGGTGAATGCAATGGCTAAAGCTTTGGAAAGGAAAAATGGCACTTTGGCACATTTATTTATGAAAATAATGGAAATTAGGAGAAAAGGAAGGTGAAAGGTCACATGTTGCATGTGAGGAGGAAAATGAAGGAAAATAATGGAAAATGAAGAAAATAGAGGCCTCATTAATAAAAAAAGGCTTATGAGGATCAGTTTATAACCTTTTATCAATTAAATTTTGGAGCTTTCTCATTACTCTCTCTCTCTCTCTCTCTCTTGGACACTTAGAGTTTTCTTGGAACACTTTGGCATTGGATCAAGAAAGGCAAAGAATGAAAGAGGAAGGAAGGAGCAAGCAAGAAGAGCGGGATCAAGCAATTGCAACAAGATTCCTTGCAAGTATCAATTTGAATGTGTGTTTTCCTTAATAGATTTGGCATGCATGGTATGGAATGTGGTTCTTTGTTGTTATGGCATTGATTTTTCTAGGTGTGACAATGTTTTTAGCCTAGCCTTTCCATTTCTGGCTAGCCATGGTGTGATGGGGTTCTCATGTTTTGGTTGAATTGGATTGCGAGATGGATTCAAAGCTTAATGAGGTGGATCTCCGAATAATAGAACACATGACCTAGTAACTCTTGAACTAGAATGTGGGTTGCAGTAAAGCTAGAGTTTGTGTTGCCTTAATGGGCCTAGGAATCCTCGATTGGTGAATGGTGAGATATACGGTAAAGCCTAGAGGTGGTTTCCCTTGATTAGGCCTAGGAATCCTTGCTCGTGAATGGTGGGATATATGGTAAAGCCTATAGGGTGGTGTCTCAGTTTAGGGCCTAGTGATCCCTAGATCGGGTTGTGGATTGTAGTAAAGCTTGAGAGACTAGGAGATGGGAAAATTCCTCACGATGTAGATGGAGAAATACGGTGGCATAGATGCTTGTTTTGGCCTAGTGATCTAGTGGAGATCATGGTAAATATTGTTATTACATGTTTATTGTGTTTTCCTAGTGATTTAAGATGGATTACAATAAAGTCTGGTTTTTATTGACAAGGGTGAGATGGTTTGACCTTGGGTGCCCTAGTTGGTTCTTTCGGTTTGAGTCTCACATTCATGCTTGAAATATGGCACGGGGGTGAATGGCTGAAGAGATAATTGGCCCATCTATTCTACGTTCATGTGGAACATGGTAGTCCCATCTTGGGTTAGATTTTGCATTCATTAATAAGAGGTTCTTTCCTTGACATATTATGTATACATGTACTAGTTTATATGTGGTTTCTATGGATGATGTATCCTTGATATTTCTATTGTTATTATGTTGGTTATAAGCATGTATTATGACAGTGATGATGTATGGATTACCTCATGTTTTGATTTGTAAATGAATGAACAATGTATTTGTGACTTAATAAATGATAATGCAGCTAATGATATAGGGGAACAATGTTTTTCAGTGATTCTCAAATAAGTATGAGACCCCTATGCTTAGATTTGTTGTTTACAAATATAGATTACATATTTGTGATATGTTTGATGAAAGGCTTATCATGTCTAGTAGGGGTCTAGTCAAGGTCTTGTTAAAGTAATTGCATTTGTATCATCATTCCCTTGTTATCTTTCTTTTCTCAAGGTGCCATTTAGTTCTGTGCAGTGACCTAGGCTCTGGAACTAAAAAATGGCTCAAACCCTAGGGATGCTGGCACAACACTGAGAAAAATATTCCCTAGACGCTAGCATACCATGCTGTGGGAGTGTCCAAAGACTTCTGGACGCATGCATGCCCATATCATGGGAGTGTCCGGGGGTTAATTGATCTAAAACTTCAGTGGGACCTAGGGGCTGGTTACCTAAGAGGTTGGGATGGCTCCTCGGATTCCTCTTGCTGATGTGGAGGGTCTATATGTTGTGTTTCCATCGATTCCAGTTCCTTAAGGTCACATAGGAGGTTGAATTCCATCATAGTATCCTATCGTCATATGTTTACCCCGATTGGCTGATTACTGGGTAGATGTGGGAGGAGGGTGTTACACTCTTCTAGTGGTGTTCCTATAATTCTATTCCTTAGGTTTCACTCATTTTTGCAAGGCACTCAGTTAAAAAGAGTTTGGTTAGTCTTAATTTTTCTATGAAACCTTTCATACTATATAGATGTGGCAATGAAATTCTCCGGGTTGAATCAAATTCTACAATTGTGATAGTTAATTTTCCTTTTTGTTCACATTGGTTTAGTGTTTACTTGTGGTTTCTACTATACTTGCTTCCTTTGTTTTTTGTGGCTCCTCGACAAAGAATGTTGAGTCACAAAGGTGGTGTGAGTGGTTCATCTTCCCACTGATGTTAGTTGTTTGGATGGGATTTTGTGGCTAATTATTGTGATTCGGTCCCTCCTAAAGTTCGAAAGGAAATTCTCTTCCTTGAGGCAAAGGAGTTTGGTGATCAGCCATATTTATCAGATTGAGAGGAAAGAGGAGTCTTTCATAAATGGATTCTTGATCCAAAGAGATTCAGAGAGTGAAAGCTCCATTTTATTCACTCCCTTGTAGTGCATCAAAAGATAAATTATATTGTGCATGGTCCTTAGAGATAAGTAGGTAGATAACTACAAATTGTTTGCAATACAAGAGGCTATCAAGTTGATTCTTTGAGGTATCCTCTATATCCTCGATGAAATTGTATCTCGTCTAGTAAGGGTAGAAAAACATGTTGTTTTTGACTTTGATACTATGTCAGAGGAGCTCAATTAATCTCCTGTTGTCATCAATGCTCCTTTACTTACATCATCTCCTGTTTTTGTTACTTCTTCTTAGGGGAATTCCTCTCCCCTCTCTTGTGTTATTATCTCAGAGTGAAGAGGTTGCCGTATTTTCAACACTTTACTTTTTCAGGTGGAAGCAGAGATGAACTTGCGACAATGACAGTTACTCCTACAGGCAGCATAATGGTCAACACTTTCATTTTTGGTGTCTTGATGAATGAATTTTGTTTTTCTCTTTGCAGTTATGCCTCTATTGTTGTCATCATTCTCACTATTTTGTCAATTGTACTAGTAGTGGCCATGGATTAATCTAACTCATATAGTTTGAATATTTTGGTTGGTGTATTAGTGAAGTTTTGTTTCCAAATTACCTAGTACTACTAGGCTATTGGGTACACCCGATTGAAGCTCTCGTCTTCCAAGATTATCTTTTTGAAATGTCGAAAACCTATTAAACTTAATATAATACTTCTTTATATTAATAAAAATAATTCCCAAAAACTTTATTTTATGTATATGTATATAGATATATATATTTCAATTTTATATATTTAATATAAATTTATATAGTTTTATTGAACCACTTGAAACCAAATGGAAGTCAATACAACTCGAGGATTGAGAGTTATAAAAATGGAAGTAAATACAACTCAAGTATGGTTTTTCTTAATGTTGTTTCCAACCTTTTTGTTGTATGTATATGGTCAATGCTGGAGTTGTAAGGTTTACATAGTTTTGTTAATTAAAGATTTATTAAAAGTTAAAGGGTACACATAGGTTTTATACTTGAAGGATGTTCATAGGCTTTATAGTTTTTTCACTAGTGTTTTAATCAACTATACGTGTTTTAATAATTTATACGTTTAATACATTTATAGCTCACATAAATCTATTTAATTTTAGTTTCCTCCTTAAGTCCAGATGGAACCACTAAAATGTGAGAATAAAATTTGTTGAAAAGTGTTTAGAGATAGTACCATTTACGGTGCATGCTTATACATTAAAGTTCTAACATATCTTCAATCTTTTTATTTTTGTTTTTCTCCTTTAGACGAGATGGAACCGACTAAAATGTGAGAATTTTTTTTTTGAAAAGTTGTTAGAGGTTGAATACCATTTATCTCAAAGTTTTCTCCAGTTATCTTTTTATACATATGGTCAATGATTACCCATTAAAGTTTTAGCACACCTTAAATATAGTTATTAGCATCATTCTTAAAAAAAAGAAAGGTTAGTAGAGATAAAATGGGCCCTCTTTAACACTTTACTTGCATCATGATATTATCATTTTTACATGGCTCGGAGAAGGAAATTAGATCAGTTAGAAACCTTACGGTGTATAGAAACCTTACGATAGAGTAGAAGAACAAACTCTAGTCTAGGTTGCCACGGAAGCCTACATATGCCACTGTGCAAATTAAACATTATACTTTTAAACTTGGCCCTTTATTATAATTTATCCTACTATTCATTATTTCATAATATGCCCATATACTTCTTAAGCTTAAACATGCATGCATACTTGTTATCTTGGTCAACCTTTAACTCCAACTTTTTTTTTAATGTTTTATGACTACCCTATTATTGCTTTAGTTTATATTTTCTTCTTGAGTTTCCATAGTTTCCTACTCCATCCATCCATAACGCATGCATAAAGTCACTATGCTCCGTTACAATGTAGTGTTACATTGCCATACAATCCTTTCCCAAATATAAGTATCTTAGGGCCATCAAATCATGAAGTGTATAATAACCAAATTGTTAGTGGGCATTCCATGGGAATATTTTTTTTTATTGTGAAAATATTTTTGGTTGTAATCAATCAATTCTTCTTTGAAAACTAGCTTGATAGTAGAAATGATTTGCAAATAATGAAAGAGAAGTAATTTTTTTTTATCTTAGTTTCATTACTTTTCTTCATGTCAGAATTTACAAACTTGTTATTCCATGAGAAGATTAATGATCTAAATCTCAATCTACCAACCATTATGTTACAAGTTCCAAGTCTCAAGATTTTAGTTAACAATAAAACTACAAGTATCACATGATCTAAATTCTGTAACTTAGATTACCATTTTGGACAACGCATCTCTCTTGCTCCTTAGGAATCCATATACATATTGTAGATCTCATGGAATTTTCAAGTAGGTGAAGGTATGCTTATTTTCTAATTTTAAATTGATAATTCATTGAATGTTAGAATTATACTTGGAAAATTCCCTTTTCCTCTCACGATTGCTTATGTGTTTCTCTCATATTCCCTTCCCTATTTGTCAAATTTTCCCAATGATGGAAAATACCTTTCGGGGGAAGCGTTTGTACCTTTTAAATATTGTTCCTCACCTTATGATCTTATGACCTTTTGACTCCTTAAGGCATGCTGGTGATAAACATGTCTTTTCTCCATTCAACTTATGTTGTTCTAAGAAGATTATGTCCGATAACACCTTCATTGGTTTACATAGCAATGGGTCTTCAAGTGAAAATATACCACTTGGAGGATGTTCTATGTGACTAGGACATGCTTTGGTTCCTATTAAATCACAATAAATTAAAATTATTTTCTTTAGGGAACGTGGTTAAATCAAGAATCAAGCATATAAATTTCAATATTGTCAAATTTGCTTCAAGCGCAACTTTTACACATTATTTGCATGCAAGCGAGGCCAAATCAAGAAAAAACGAGACAAGGGTTTTATGCCCAACATAACCATTCAGATAACCATGTCTACAATTTAAGGATAATTATATGGGCATGTCTGCAAGGCATTTTTAAACTTTTGACACTATGTAAATGACACCCAGAATTATATTCTTTTGCATAACATGGCCCTTTTCTTCATCAAAATGAATGGTTAGGATTAAATTAAGGTTGGAATAAAACAAGAGTACTCATGGGATGTTTTAATACCTTTTAAATATGTATTTGCTTCAATAAGGCATTCATAAGTCAAATGGTCACCTTTAAGATCCTATAGTAAAAACATGTTGGCAAAGTTGTCATTGATGGCAAAGGGTGTTGAAGATTTCCTGTATTGGTCATTGTGGAGCAGTTGAATGAATCATAGGGCATAGTTTTGTTTGAGTTTCTAATGAGTGATGCAAAACATGGGTATGGCCTTGGAGATTGATATACAAAGGTATTCAATGTTAGAGGTATTCATCATTGATATTGTTGAGTATGTATTGTTGTCCCTACGTACATGTATTGTTGATCTGTAAATTTGTGAGTGAGTATGAAGCATGTTAGAGGTATGGTTTTGCCACGAGTGTAGACATTCTGATGTAAATGCTTGGAATTTCTTTGTCCTCGGCTTATGCAATCATTACAATGGTTGATATTAATATTTTAAAATTATTTGAAGATTATTAATTTTGTTTTGGTCTTAAAAAATTGAAAGAAGTTAGAAAGAAATGTGGAACAAAAAGAGACAACCTTGGAATACAACCTTTCATTTTAAATTCGTCCATTGGAATGCGAACAATCAACAAATATTGTATCTATAAAGATGTATATTTGGATGGCAATATAGTTAGTGAGTTGATTGATTTTGTGAGAAGACTTGGTTCATGAATTACCTAGCAAAGAGATAAAGAGAAAAAAGAGAAGTTGTGAAGCATAATTGAGGAGATAAACAATTGTAAAGGAGGAAAAAATAGAGTACAAAATAGAAAAAAAGAGATGTAGGTATTCAAAATTAAAGACTAGGTAAGTCAACATATTAAAAATTTCATGTATCTAGGGATTCGTGTCTCCTTTTATGTGGTATCCTGTAAAATAATAGGTTGGAGTATGTAAGTGGACATCGGTGTTTCCAACAAGTTGTAGCTTGCGAACTAAAAGAGAGGTTGAAGCCTCATGTACATGGGTGCATACAAAAGTTGATGTAAAAAAGGAGTGGGAGCTTGCTTTAAATCAGAAGAACAAAATGTGTGGTTTTTCCCTTTATGGTTTTCCACTTATATCTAGTGTCTACATGTGCTACTCTTGTGTGTTGTTTCTCATGATTTGCTTTAATGATTGCTTATATGTTAAATCTGCTATTCATATGATATATTGCTACTCATCTAATAGTCATACAAATTTTGGAGAGAAACTAAAAATTGTAAATTGATGATCATGAATGTACTATACTAATTCACCCCATTTTCTCTTAGTAAATTCAAGCTTCCAACAATTGGTATCATAGATGGATCCTACTATATGAACCCAATAACCAGAAGGTACACCTCGTTAAATCACAAATCATCAAAGTGTGTCTATTCTTAGTGTTCAAAAATTTCAAGAATGGAGAGAGAAGGTAAAATCTAAATTGATAGCTTGGGGATATGATGTTCGGAATCTAGTATGCAATTGATGTAGTAAATATTCCCCCTCAAAACAAGAACAACAATGGAATCCCTAGGCTAAGTGTGCAGTTTACAAAAACCATCACAATCTGGATCTTGAGACGGTAATAGATCTCAAATATGCAAAAGAAATATGGGATACGTTGTAGGTCATGCACTAAAGAGATTCTAATATTAGTGGTGGAGAAAAAGAAAAGAAAAATAAGAAGAAGAAAAATTCCTCTCAGAAAGAAATCGTTCAGTTGAATGAGATATTTTTTTCTAGTGTGAAAGTACCTGATCATCATCAAAATAAGTTAGTTGAAGGCTAAGCCAAGCTTGACTCAAACATGGTTGAAATAGAAAGATGTACAAGTGAAAATCAGGATCAAAATAAATTGTTGCAGATGTGTGATGAGAAAGAGAATGACTTCAAAGAAGAAATCATTAGCCTAAGTACACAATTGGAAGAAGAGAGAAGAGTTAAATATGTATTGGTAAACCAACTTAAATAAAATATTGATTATTTGTGAAAAGTTAGAAGTTGAGGTACTTTCAACAATAAATGAGCTAGAAAATAGAAGATCTAGCTCGAATATAGCCACAAGAGATAATAAAGCAACATTTAAAATACCTATAGAAGATGGTAATAGCATGATTAGCAAGAAATCAAGCAGGAACAAGGAGCATAACCAACAACCAAGAGATGAGCAAGGAAATTATTTTCATCAAGGATATCCTTTGCTCCTTTGGAAGATGTCAAGTGCTTCTCTTTCCATAACCTCAGGCATGTAGCAATTGGCTATAGGAGTAGTCAAATCAAGGTATATCATCAAAATATGTAGCAAAACTACAAGTACATTTAAGCAAGTAGTCAAATAAGATCCCCCTCCTACAAGAATAACATTTGCTATCATCTACACAAAATATTTTTATGGATATATTCTTTTGGCCATGAGTGATCTCAAATGGAGCAAATTGGTAATGTTGTGCTAATTCCCCATTCAAAATAAAACCCAAGGTGATTATCATTTTCTTATCAAGTGCTGAAGGATTAACCATTTTTTTCTTAATTAACTGATTCCCATGAGAGTTTCTTACGTAAATATTATAAACAATTTAACATAAAACATATGTTGAACAACAACAAAATAACAACAAAGAACATAAAAATACAACACACAAAACAAAGATTTGATGAGGAGTTCACCCCTCCTGGGCTACGTCTCCTTGGTCCATATTCCAATGCTTGGGGCTCTTTATTATGCTCAAAATTACAACAAAAGTGTGTTTACAATGCTCAAATGCCTTTGAAACCTATCTCATTGAGTTCAGAATCCTCAAAAATGGATATCTAGCCTCTTTTTGCAACCAATTTGGTGGAAAACTGAAGAAGTTATGACTTCTCCTATTCATCCCACTATTCATTCCACAAATTTCTCCAAACCCAACATAAACCCACAATTTCGCTCCAAAATCCTCTAACCGAGTGAGAATTTCGCTGCACAGTGGGCCATATTATGTCGGCCAAGTCTTGTCACAAATAACAATCGCTAGGGACCAACGGGCTTAAGGTTTGCGAACTCGGTGACGATTGTGCGATTACGATGTGGCAGACCCGACGAAATTATAAATTGGAATCCATAAAGAAATTGCAATCGATGGAGTTCTAGTGGTCTTATGGTTTGCGGGACTCTGCCCTGTTGCAATTTGTGATTGCGATATCGCATTGCGACCCAGTACCTGTTGGGGGATGATTTTCCATAAAGCCTTCCCTTCACCAATCTATGATTGCGATTTATCGCATCGCAACCCCGAGTCGACCCTTTAACACCTTTCTGCATGTCTTGCAAATTGCTATTGTGATTTATCGCATCGCAATACTTGGCTATTCTGGGGATGATTTTTGACACTATTTTCCTGCGACATGCGATTTGCAATATGCAAGGCCAATGGCAGCTTGCCACTTGGCACCTCCTTATTCACTGAAGGACCTTGCCAAATCATCCAACCCTTCCATGTAAGCAAGTCAAATATTAACTTTGACTTTCTCTAACTTCTGCATATGAGCTCGGATTTGAGTGTTGTTTGCACCATTGGAATCAAGATGATGAGTGCTTTGATCTGAAGCTAAGTTTAACAAAATTATGACACTTTTATTTTTGAGCATAATTTTGAGTGCCTAATCACTCCTCCCCGCTGGAAGCCTTTTGGACCCCAAATGATTATATTCAATTATTGAACAGATGAGGGTAATATTCCCTTAGCTTCCCCTCTTCATTTCATTTGGCCTTTGATGGATTTGTACCTTTGAGACCCGCTCGAAGATAATCAACATTTCCCCTCTTTGATGATCTCATTCTTCTATCAAGTATGGTGTCTTTCTGAAGCTCAGCAAGAAATTCTGGAGAAAAATCTTCAATTGATGGAATCTATACACTTTCTTCTTGATCTTCAATCAAAGGAGTCTCATACAATCTGAAATTTTCAACACTAACAATGGAATAAATTTGTATATATGAAGGAAAATCAAGCTTGAAATCATTATTACCGATCTTTTCCATAATTTTAAATGGACCATTACAGATTGGTTTCAGCTTTTTACCTTTACCTTGAAGCCTTTCCTTGCTAATGTAAAGCCAAACTTCATCACCTAATTGAAACTGATGATCCGCACGATGCTTATCATGCCTTGCCTTATACATGCCTTGACTGTTTTCTAGTTGTTCTTGAACTGTTTGGTGAATCAACTAAATTTTCTCAATGAATTTGTTTGCTCTATCTATGTTGCTATGTCCATCTACAACTACATCTTTCTCAAAGATGAAATCCAAAGGTGATTTATGAAAATAACCAAGACATGCCTCAAAAGGCGAAGTTAGAGTAGAAGAGTGTTTTTATCGATTGTAAGCATGTTGAATATAATGCAACTATTCATACCATAACTTAGGATGTTTGCTGCAATATCCTCTTATCAAATGAATAACTTTCCTGTTAACCACTTCAGTTTGAACATCTGTTTGCGAATTGAAGGTTGTACTTTTCTCAACTTGGTGTCCGTCAAGTTCCATAAATTTTACCAAAAATTCCCAACAAACCGGGAATCACAATCACTTACAATAGAAGTAGGTAATCCAAAATGAACCCATACATTTTAAAGAAAAGTTGAACTGTTTGTTCAGCTATAATTTTTTTTTTACAAGGCATTAATCTGCACATCTTACTGAACCTATCCTCAACTATGTACAAGTAATCATGACCTTTTCTTGATAAAGTAAGACCTCCTACAAAATCCATAGAAACACTTTCCCATGGATGTGAAGGAACTAGAAGTGGTGTGTGCAATCCTAGTTTCCTATTACTAGGCTTACTGACTGCCCAAAATGAACAGCCTCTGATAAAACGTGACACACTTTAAAGCATATGAGGCCAGTAAAAGTACCTCTGAAAATTTTCCACTTTTTTACTAACATTGAAATGTCCAAAAATAAGAGAAGTGTGCACTTCCCTTGTGACTTTTACTCTCTCTCCCTATGGAACACAAAGTTTTCCCAAATGATACAACAGATTATCATGTACATGGTAGTCTAATTCCTCAACTTGGTGGCCTTAACTCAAGTTTGAATAAACCTCATGAAAGTCAGCATAATGTGCATATTGTTCAACATAACTTTCAAGCAAAATAGAGTGATTCTTGAGTAAAATGGCTACATTAACAACCGGTCTAGAAAGCATATCAACAACTTTGTTATAAATACCTTTCTTGTACCTAATTATCAAGTGGAATTGATGTAAGAATCCCATCAAACGAAAGTGCCTTGATTGCTGCAATTTTGTTTAAGATTGCAGATATTGCAAAGGTTAATGATCGGTGTGAATAATGGTTTCTTTTCCCATTAAGTAATGCTTTCATTTCTTCACACTTTTCACCAATACGTAAAGATATTGATCATATGTAGGATAGTTAATAACATCACCATTAAAAAGATCAGAATGAAATGAAATGGGCTTACCATGTTGTAAAATAATTGTAGTCATGGTGTAGTCACTTGCATCTGTTTGTATTTCAAATGGTTGTTTCACATCCGGTAATGCTAAAACTGGGCCTGAACTGATATTTTGTTTTAAAGCATCAAATACTTTTTTCAGTTTTCCTCTCCACTGGAAGACAACCTTCATGCTGGTGAAAACATGTAGTGGAGCTGCTATGGAAGAAAAATTAGCAAGGAACTTCCTTAATTACTGCACTGCACCTAGAAAACTCCTTACTTATGTGATTGATTTGGGTATTGACCAATTCACAATGACATAAACTTTATAGGGGTCAATCTTCAGCTCACCTCCTCCAACTATGTGGCCAAAATACACTAAGGAAGTTTTCCTGAATTCACATTTAGACATCTTTAGAAATAAGTGTTCTTTCTTCAAGACATCCAACACTTTCCTCACATGCTTGATATGCTCTTCTCATGATTTATTGAATATCAAAATATCATCTAAATAGACAATTACAAACTCATCAAGAAAGGATCTTAAAACACCATTCATAACTCTCATGAATGTAGTTGGAGCATTGCAAAGACCGAAAGGCATAACCAACTACTCAAACATTCCTTGTTTGTTTTAAAAGCAATCTTCCAAATATCCTCCTCAGCTATTCTAACTTGATGATATCCACTTCTCAAGTCTAATTTAGTGAAATATTTTTCATTCTTGAACAAATCTAGAAAATCATCTATTATGGGCAATGGGCGTCGATTCTTTATGGTAATTTTATTCAAAGCTCAATAATCTACACATATGCGCTAGGTTCCATCTTTCTTGGGTACCAAAACAATTGGTGAACCACATGGTAAAGTAGAGGGATGAATTACAACTTTATCTAACAATTCCTGGACTTGTTTCTTAATTTCTAAACTTTCTAGAATTGACATTATATACATACCAATATTTGGGAGTGGACAGTCTTGCTGTAGCTGAATTTCGTGATGAATTACCCTTTTTGGTGGAAATACCTTTGGTTCTTGAAACACATCTCTATATTGATTGGCCACATCAACCATTTCGTCTTTCAGCTTCATGTCACAACTTGCAAAGGATTCACGCTCCATGTCTTTCTTCTACTTGATCATAAGGAGCATGAGATTCTTGTTGGAATTGACTGGTCTCTTGATTTTCCCTATGCTTGCTAAAGATAGATTAAGATTTCTACGATGGTCTCTCACAGTATACTCCTCTTCATCTTTGAACAAATGATATTTGTTCTCAAATCTATGGAAAACGGCTTTCCGATCATACATATACGTGCTCCCCAATACAATTCCAGAAATATCTAGAAACACTACATCTAATTCGATTTCCTCAATGAAATTGACAGTAATAGCAAACTTGAAAATGAATTTCCTTGTGACATGAAGATTTTCATCCTTGGTTGTCCAACCCAACGGATACGGTTTATGATGAGGCATGGTTTTTAGATTCTACTTCTTGACCAAGTCTGTAGAAATTAAATTTGACTGGGATGCACTGTCAAACATCGTATCAATCTTGGTTTTTTTGGAAATAACTCTGATATGGAACAACTCAATTTTGTTTTCTTCAATTGAAGCGTTGTTGGAGTTATTTGTTGTGTTAGTTCTTGCCACAACTTCCTCTTCGATTCTTTTTGCCACGACTTTTCCTTTAGTGACTATGGATATAATTTTTGTTTCATCACCTAAGTTGGAACCCAAGTCTTGTTGTACAACAACGTTTGTCTTCTGTTTCCTTTTCTTGTTAAATTTCTTCGGTCTTAATTCAGGATGAAGCTTCTAGCAGTGTGCTTCATCATGGTCCTCTTTGGAACAATTATTACACACGGGTTTCTCCCCTTCTTTCTTATCAAAAGAATTTTTCTTCTTCTTTCCTTTTTCACCACTTTGGAATGGTTTCTTCTTACCTTCTTCTTGTACAATTTTCCCTCTTGCTTCGAGGTTTGTAGCTTGAACATAGACCTCATAAATATTTGTGGGATTAAACATAAGAATGGTGTGCTAAGATAGCTATGCAAACCTCTTATGTATTTTAGCAAAGTATCTTGTGACTGCAAGTCTACTCCTAGCATAAGAGCTCTTTTCCTAGACTCCTGAGTATACTCTTGCACATTTTGACCTTTTAACTATCTGAATTTTTGCAACTCATGATAGATTTTTGCATATGAGATAAAGATTAGAATTGTATTTTTATAGTAGCAATGAAATCAAACCAAGTAATAGAGGTCTTACCATGTTTTTTGATCTCATCTTGAGTCCTTGCTTCCCACCAAATGAGTGTTGCACCCTCCATTCTCAATGAGGCCAAATGAATTTTGATATCGTCCTCTTGAAGGTTCTGAATTCTACGATACACCTCCAATCAACGAATCTAATTATCAAGCTTCTCTACATTCACTTCACCATTATACATGGGTAACTCGAATTTAACATCAAGTTTTAGAAAAGGTGATTTACTAGTTCCTTTTGAAGAATGATGATGAGTATGAGTAAGGGTTGTATTAGTGGAAGAGTGTGAATATGTTTGTGAAGAAGAATATGAAGAAGATGGTGGAGAGGTTTGAGGTTTGTCTCCATTCCCATTACCTCCTCTTGAAGAGCTTTCTCCTTTGGGAGGTTTGGAACTTGCTCCTTGCAACTTGTTATTCCTCTCTTCATAGAGGACCTTCACCATCTCTGCCATATCAAAGAAATCATTTTTGAAGGTCATCTCATCTTTTATCATGTTTTTAGTTCTCCTTCATGAGACATGATCTCTAGAGTCTCAATTACAACTTGAGGCTGAACTGGTGTTGGAGATTGTGCCAACCTTACTCTTCTTCCCATTGACCCAACTTCAGGGCTTCCAACCAGATTTTCTTCACCTCTTTTGAGTTTCAACCTTGTTACCATGACATAAAACTAGCAAACAATACTCCTTCTTTGAACAATCAAATCTAGTAAGCAAAAACTAGTGCTTTGATACCAACTTGATCTCAAATGGAGCAGATTAGTAATGTTGTGCTAATTCCCCATCAAAACAAACCCCAAGATGCTTATCATTTGCTTATCAAGTGCTTAAGGATTCACCATTTTTTCTTAATTAATTGATTCCCATGAGAGTTTCTTATGTAAATGTTATAAACAATTTAACATAAAATATAGGCTGAACATCAGCAAAAATAACAACAAAGAACATCAAAATACAACACACAACACATAAATTTGATGAGGAGTTCACCCCTTTTGGGATACGTCTCCTTGGTCCAGCTTCCAGTGCTTAGGGCTCTTTATTATGCTCAAAATTACAACAAAAGTGTGTTTACAATGCTCAAATGCCTATGAAACCTATCTCAATGAGTTCAGAATCCTCAAAAATGGCTATTTAGCCTCTTTTTGCAACCAATTTGGTGGAAAACTGAAGAAATTATGACTTCTCCTAGTTATCCCACTCTTTGTTCCATAAATTGCTCCAAATCCGATAGAAACCCACAATTTTGCTCCAAAACCCGCTAACCGAGCAAGAATTTCGTCGCGCGGTGGGCCATATTCTGTTGGCCGAGTCTTATCACAAATCACAATCGCTAAGGACTAGCATGCTTAAGGTTTGTGAAATTGGTGGCGATTGTGCAATTGTGATGTGGCGGACCTGATGGAATTATACACTGGAACCATAAACAAATCACATCCGAGATATCACAATCGATAGAGTTCTGGTGGTCTTAAGGTTTGTGGGATTCTTCCCTATTGCGATGTGCAATTGCAATATCAGATCACAAGCTAGTACCTGTCAGGGGATGATTTTCCATAAAGCGTTCCCTTTGTCGATCTGCGATTGTGATTTATCGTATGGTAACCCCGAGCCGACCCTTTAACACCTTTCTACTTGTCTTGCGAATTGTGATCGGGATTTATCATATTACAATCCTTGGCTTTTTTGGGGCTGATTTTTAACACTACCTACCTACGACATGAGATTTGCAATATGCGGGGCCAATGGCGGCCTGCCACTTGGTGCCTCCTTTTCACTAAAGGACCTTGCCACATCATCCAATCCTGCCATGTAAGCAAGTCAAATATAAACTTTGACTTGCTCTAAATTTTGTATATGAGATTGGATTTGAGTGACATACGTACAGTAGCAATCAGGATGATGAGATCTTCAGTCTAAAGCTAAGTTTAACAAAATTCCAACACTTTGATATTTGAGCATAATTTTGAGCACCTGATCAATAATGCTATTAATTGTAAACCATATGCAAAGAAGAGTAGGATTTCATTGTATGTGGATAAAAACACAAGAAGGAACAAGTGTCTTCCTATATTTATAAGTCACATGTGATGCTACATATGTGACAATCTTGGCCACATGTCCAAAGATTGCAAATTTCCCAGTTCTTTAAAGCAAACTAGAAAAAATGGAGGAAAAAAATCATAGAAAATTATATTAGAAAGCAGAAGGAGATGCAAAAATCAGAAGCCAACCATTCAAAGTTTGAAAAAAGAAAGAAAGTAGATTATGACTTCAATGAGAAATTGAAGACAACATGGCCTTAGGGGGAGTTGCTAAAGGAAGTAACGGAAACTATGATTAAAGAAGAGTACATTTAGTGTTTAACATCTCAAGGTGAGAGAAACCCCAATAATGTTCCATGAAGAGTATGGTAATAGAGTTTGTTGAGTTTTAAATTGAAGTATTTAAGTATTGAAGCTCGAAATGGTTACAAAAACAGTCTAAGGCCACCATGCAAATTTAAGTTTTGAGTATGGAAGTGAAACTCTCAATAGGAGTTGAGCTTGTAACTAAGAAAAATAACAAAATATAGAAAAAATAGGCACATTAAAAAAAACGAATTATGAGGACATGGTGTATATCCAAAACAATACATGTATATACTATGGAGGACATGATATGTGAATTCATTGATTGATGCACTAAGTGTCATTGGAAAGAAGGGATTTGACTGCCAGGTTTATTCACGATTAGAAAAATTTGAAACGTTTACATGTAACCATCATCAAACAAAGGAAAACAGAGGTGGAGTTACTTTGTTTTGGGTCACTCTTGTGAGTGGTATAACTGTCATGAAGATAATTCAACACTACATCAAATACTGCCATTAAGATAATAGAGGTCCCAACTTATATCTACAATGAGAATAATTTACATGGGAAATGGAATTATTCTAACACACTTTTTGTTATGGCACCTTTATCCCTTGAACCCAAAAGGATATGATATAAGGGTATGTTCAATAATGTTCAAAGGCTAAATTCTAACAATATGATATTGTAGAACATTTATCATCTGAAGTGAGCATGCCCATTGCGAAAAGGCACTGACATTGAGTATGAATTTAATGAAAATTTGCTAACCAGTGTTAAAAAATTGGTCGCATAAATAACAACTCCTCATTTTGCCTATCTAAAGTGTTAACAAAGTAGAATACTCAGGAAATAAAGAGATATATGCCCAAAGAGATATTAAGGCTGCAAGAATTAGTATTCATGAAGAATTCTATAAAGAGGAGACAACTCAAGCTCATGAACAATCATGTAAATAAAAACATCAACCACTGGATATGTATACAAAACCAAGAAAGATAGAAATTTTTAAAGAAAGGAACTAGAGAATCAGATGATGTCTATGGCCCTGACCACCAACAAATTCTATCAAAGACATTTTTTTAAGGAATATTAGCATCGTTGTTGGATGCACCATTCAATGAAGGAAGGTATACTCCATTAATTTGTTTTCAAGACATTCTTGCACATTCACTTCTATTATTCAGGTAGATGGTATGAAATTCGCAGAGACATCACTTATAGAGAAGAGTGCAACATGTGTAGCACGTAATGCTTTAAAAAGGTTACGCACAATGAAGAAAAACATTTTGACAGAAAAACACACGTGCATTCTGATGAGCCCCAAAAATGGATAATTTTATGGGCTCATTCAGCCTCCTAATTTGACTTAATCCACCATTCTCATTAGTTTATTGCATGTTTTTTATTATATTTATGCTAATAGAGTCAATTGGGTTATTCATTATGCCAACAAGTCTAATGTGTGCTTTATGCAGTCTTTTTGGTCAATTTGGAGACAAAATCAAAGGTTTAAATGAGCACTTGGCAACCAAATTCGTGGAGAGGATTTTTAGGAAGGTGTCTCCTTCATTTATGGGCCCTTACCTAAAATTCTCCACCATCAGCTTGGAGTTAAAGGGCCACCAAATCGATTATCACAAGGGCAGCCAAGCAAGTCAAGTAGGACTGCTGTTAATTACAAGTTTTGGGCAGCCGAGTCCCTAAAGTTTAGGAGGACTGTTGGGGTCCTCAATTTGTATAAATAAGAGGGATTAGGGCCTCATTTAAGTTAGTCACTTTGTAGGCAGAAGTTAGCTAGTTTGTAGTTCGGGTTTTAGTCATTTTTTTAGGTAGTAGTTTAGCTCTCCATTCCAGCACATTTTCAAGTTTTCCTTGTGGACAGTTTTTGGAATGTAACTATTCTTTTGATCAATAAAGATGAATCCAGCTTTGCACCAGCTCTAATCTCTCTTAGGAGGCTATATCTCTTAGGGTTGGGCCCATCTCAAGTGCCTAGTACTTCCTTTGTTACCTTCATGTGTCTTTATTACATTCTTAGAATAAAATCTGCTATTTAAATTTAAATCTTGTTTTGTTATTTAGGTTGCTTTTTATGGTTAAAGTAGCTTTTCATGTTCAGATTTACTTGATAGGTTAATCACAGGGAAGATCTTCAGAAAAAGGCTACCAAGCACCTTGTATCTCACCTCCCCCTCAGTGGAATCATGAGCTAGAACCAAGGTGACCTTGTTGCCACCAAAAACGTTGTTTTTCTTTGTCATGCAATCCTTAGTGTTGGAATTCTCATTTGCAGACGCTGATATTAATTGTGTTTAAATGATTTAGTTTATGATTTCTTAGTTGCATAGTTATTTCACTTATTTCATTTCGAATAAACTTCTGTTCATTTCCTTTTGTTGTTACTTAGGTTAGATTAGAGTGAAGTAACTAGGTCATAGGTTTTCTAAGTGTTTGTTTGTTCAGTTTGAAAAATAACTTAAAGAGCACCTATCATACTTTTCCATCTACCCATACTCCATCCAACCTACCTGCTTCATCCTCTATTTCAGATCTTTGCCTTACCTTTGCCACGTTCCCTCACGTTGACCTACTTTCCATATTATTGTGTAGCATTACCTTATCTCTCCTTGAACAAATCCAACCGTCCTAATCACTCTTCAGCTCCATCCCCCAAGCCCTGGAACTCCTCACACCATTATCTCACCTCCATACCCACTCCTTCATCTTTCTCCCTCCATCCATCCTCCAAAATCCCATTTCTGAACATCCTGTAGAAAATTACAGACATCTTGTAGAAATTCCAGAACATCCTGTAGAACCCCTGCAGATTTCCAATAGAAGCTCACGAAAGCGGTTTCTTGATAGCTAAACTCCGTGAAACTCTTTGGAAGAGTGCTAGGGACCCTTTAGGCCCTCTCTGAACCTTCCCAACCTCTTGAAAGCATTTTGTCTTACTGATCCGCCTCTACACAGTCAAAAATAGTGAAAGCACATGCATGATAATTCTGACAACTTATTCAAAAATACAAAAGATGTTTTCGTCAGATAGTGATAACTTAGACACATGCATTTTACCTTCCTAGAAGTCAATGGCATCTCTATCAGTAGCTTGCATCCTCTTTCTTGCATCAGTAGGCTAGCTGGTAAAATTAGGGTTTGCTAAGGTTTACGTCTACTTTCAGCTTTTCAGTTTCTTCCTGCAAGTAGATTAGCTTCCTTTGAGTTAGCTTTCATCCATCAGTTAAAAAGCTTCTTCTCAAAGCTCATAGAAGTTGGTTTAAGCCCCTAGTGAACTTGTGCTAGCTGACCAAGTGACAGCCACGGCAAGAGCTAGTACTTGTGGATACAGTACTGTCGCTTCCAAGTTTGTTACGAACTACCAGGTTGATAAAAGTAAAGAAGGGAGTCCCAGGAGTTGCAGCATTATTGTTGTAATACTGGGGCCCACCACTCTTTTTGGCACCGTTGTCGGGGAAGCGTTAGAGTATTGGTGATTGTTGCTTTTCTTCTATTTTCTACCACAACCTTCTACTCAGTAGTTTATTTCATTTATGCAAAAGTAGACTAGACATTTCCCACTTTCATAGATTAGCAGTTCAATTCCGCAAGCATAGCCTAGCATTTCATTCCTACAATTTCATTGGAGAAAAATAGATTAGTCCTTTCCTGCTTTCATTTCAATTCCGCATTTTCATTTCAGCAAGATAGTTAGCTGCAGTTCAATATATTTTAGTCTTGCAGGTACAAGAAGAAAAATACAAAAATCAACCAAAAATATTTCCTTTCATGCCTGGTAGGAGTAGAGATAAGTCAGAAAAATACTTCTTCAAAACCCCCCAGTTCTTCACACAACCAACCTTCTCTCTTCTTCTATGGCTGTGATTAAGAAGAACCCCTGGACAGACATCAAGGCATATTTAAAGAACCCTTAGGGGAGAAAAAGAAGAAAAAAATTCCACTAGAGCAAATGGCTACAAACAGAAATGTTGAGAGCAGTACCTTATGCAAAAACGAATTTTCAAATCAGATGGAAGATTTCAAGAGTGAGGTGAGGCAGTTTCTTGCCATGCAACTGAATACCTTGCAGATCCAAAGGAAGCAAGAGGAAGCCAAGAGGGCTTTGGACATATTTTGTCCTAGGTGCACTAGAAAGCATCCTTGGAATGAATGTCTAATGCACTCCCTAGAAGTGTGTTTCGTCTGTGAAGAATACCATCCTACGAATCAGTGCCCTTCCTTGCCTAGACTTAAAGCTGCATATTAGAGAGCCAAAGGAGCCACTGAATCACTCTATTATATGAACCAAAGGAGGCCACATGGACCCATACCCTACCAGCAAGGAATGCAAAGGACATCCCAGACCTATTACGACCCCTCTCAAGCCACTTCCATGCCTTCTTGGGGTCCCCCTACTCATCCTTCCTGGTTCACACCTCCTCCTTGTTCCTCCACATATCCATATTATGCCCAACCAACTGCTCATTCGTTTCACTCTTATGCTCAGTCACAAACTCAGTGGAATGCACCTCATCAGGGGTGGAGGCCCTAGTACAACTCTCCTCCTGCTCATTTTCCTCCACCACCTACTCAACCACAACCCCATCTGCATCCATCTCAAATATACACCCCCACTCAGCTACCCGTACTGCCATTTCCAAACCAGCACATTGGAATAGCTCAACCCAATTGCAAAGCTGTGGCACAACATGTCCAAATGACTCCTCTTGACCTCAATGATCTTCACCATAGCTTAGGAAGAGTATTGCAGAAAAGAGATTATCTTGAAAGCATTGAAGGACCACATCTAGTAAAAGAAGATTCAAAAGACGAGATCAAAGAACCATGGGCTGCACTTGATGAAGAGAAGACATCAGAATTAGAGATCAAGAGAGTTCCCTCATGGTTACCATAAAATCCTCCATGTACTCAAGAGAAAACTCAGCAAAAAGAGGAAGATGTGAAGGTCACGATAGAAGAAGATATGGAGAATAATCCAGATCAGCAAAAGGACCAAGGATATCAAAGCTATATTGAGATATGGTTTCAGACAGTCACTAAGTTGCAGCAGTACTCTCTTCTTCAGCTATGCCTAATCCCTTCAAAGTCAAATCATTTGGTCTCTGAAATCCGGATAGTTGTCAAAGCATGCATTTCAAGCCCCCACATCATTATGTCTCTAATATCGATGTGCACATGGCTCCATTGGAAGTATTCTTATACTTGAGAACGATTTTGTTTTCAAGTAGGGTAGGGTAAAAAAAAACAAAATAAAAAATAAAAATGAAAAAATGGAAATAAGAGGAAAAATCTAAGGTGAAAACCTCCTCGGAGGTGCCTTAGATTGGCTCATTGATTGAAAACCTCCATGAGGCGGTCAATGAGTTGGAAAAAAGAAAAAAGAGAAGAGAGAATAAGATCCCTAGGTGAAAGCCTCCATGAGGCGCCCTAGTTGTTTTCAAAAAAAAAGAAAGAACAAAAGAAAAAAAGGGAAAAAAAGAAAAAGGAAACATGATTAATCTCTGTGGAAATTTGCAGGTTGCAATGAATACATTGCAGGAAAAGAGGGGCACGCAAAACGAGGACAGGAGTCCGTACCAGGCTCCAGGACATCCCTTCAGACACTCCCTCCATGGTCACTCACCTATCGTAGGATTTGGTCACATTCAAGTCAATATTGGGCCTTCTATAGGAAGTTCTGGGCTTTCTACAAGGAGCTACAGGCTTTTCTATAGGAAGCTACAGGCTTTTCTACAGGAAGTCCTGAATTTCTACAGGAAACATCCTGTAGAACTTTCGGACGAGCCAAATTCAAGTTGAAGAGGGAATCTGATGGTTGGAATCTATTGGTTAGGCTTGCAAGCACCCCTATTTCCATCCCTCACCTTTCTCCACCATTTTTTCCACCTCATCGTACTTCTTTTATGTAAACTGTGTTTTCTACAGGAAGTTCCTGTAGAAATTACAGAAGGCTGGAAAGGGATTTTAAAAAGTAGTTTGGAAAACAGGGAAGCTTCATCAAGGGTTCATAAGTCCTCCTGGCATCTTCAAACTCCTCCTCCATCATTTCCATGCCTGCATCATTGCCCAAGCTCATTTTTTCTTACCATGCAAAAAACTGCAAAATGCTTGGAAGCAAAAATACATAGTGCTGAAATTTGTTTTTTCCCTAACTTGAAAACCATGCATCCATTTGAAAAACAATTTTACGGGGAGTTTTACAACGATGATGGAAACATGCTCGAGCAGTTTCAACCAATTCCAGTGCACAATTTCTAGGAAATCAGCCTCCATCACCTTCAACCATTTTTGCATTTTCTCCATATCAATACATCTGTTTCAAAACCTGTTTCATGGGGAGATGAATATGGGTGATAGTAACCTACCCAAGCGGTTTCAACCGATTCCGATGGATGGTTTTCGAGAAATTGACCTCTGTAATATTCAGCCATTTTTCGTTGTTCTCAAAATCTGTGCATCCATTGACCACCATTTCGCTCTAGGAGGTGCACAATGATGATAGACACATGCTCAGAAATTCAGCATCAACAGCTTGAGGGGGTAGATCTGAACATGGAAACAAATTCCTGCAGCATAGATCTGGCCAGAGGGTACCGGCACAAGAAAAACGGCCATGAATCAGCAACTAAGCCATCATGCAACCACAGAAACAAATGCAGCAACAAAAAGCACCTCACAGTAGCCACATTCGACTTCAAGGTACGTGACTAAACTTGTTCCTCTGATTACATGAATATAATTTGAGAACTTCATGAATAATGAGATGGTTGTGGTTAAAAAAATCGGTGGCCTTCCAACTGGCCACCGTCATCCAGTTCTCTAGTGCTCAGCCAAAGATCATGCAGCATGTGTGTATAGGTAACTCATGTGAAATAAAAAAAACAGATAGTGGTAGAGATTTTAAACTCCAGCGCAACTAATGGTAAGGGATTCCAGGAAGAAAACATACAGTCCCATGATGACACTATAGTCTACATGTGGCCATGTACACCTGGCCACCTCACTCCCTCACCATGAATCACGCCAAAATTAAATGATGCTCAGCTGAAACTCTCACCACTCTTTGTTCAACTACGGTCACAATTGAAGCACGCGTCCACCACGTCCAAATCAGTTAACCAGTGGTCCTCTGCAAGATTCCTACCTGATTTCTCGAGATTTCTACCATTTTTTAAAAATATCCCGCCTATCGGGCTCTACAGGCAGCGATGTTTCATTCTCCAGGAAGGCTTCTACAGGAAACACAAAAAACAACCATGCAGAAAGAAAACCTAGGATTTTCAGCGAAGTTCAAGCTCAAAACGAGGTAGGAGTGGGGAAACTTCTTTGTGCATGATTTGTTGGTGCAAAATGGTGAATTGAACACAACATTAAATTGAAAAATGAGAGTAAAAATTTTGCCTGTGCATTGAGAACAATGGAAGTCTGCCTGCATGATTCACTGAGTTTATCCATTTTTTTCTTCTGCATCCGAAATCTCCTCATCAGTTCAAAAAAAAAAAAAAAAAAATTTCCCTTGCAAGGAAAGACATGCAGCAGTAGAGACCAACTTATGTGTGTGGAAAAACTTGAATTTACATATCTATCAATGCGTTGAAAAAAAAAATGTCCTTATGCTCTGCTCTGTAAAAAATTTCTTTCATAAACAGACAAACCAATTCTAGGTGATAGCAGTTTTAACACAAGGGAATTACTGCCATTTGATGTTATAAGAAGCACATGAAGAATTCCTTATTTGGTCTCAGAAAAAAAAGAAGATAATTCAGCTATCCTCTGTCGCAGTGAAATGACTGTTCCCCTGAACAATTCTCTTTTTTTGGTTAAAACACAAACTCAACACCTTGCCAACTAAATAAATTGAGAAGAACATTGATTAGGGAGCACAAGACATTCAAGCAGAGGGCAAAACAGAGGAAGAAAAAAAGGAAAAATATGAATTTGACATGATCGCTGAGCATGAGACAGAAAAGGAGACAACAAAAAAAACAGAGAGGGTGAAAAAGGAAAAAGGTTGGGAAGAAAAAGGCCAAGAAAACCGAAATGAAAGTTGGCACAACTAAGGCAACCAAACAGGAATTAAAAGGAAAGCCACATCCAGCTAAACAGGCCGAAACAGTTTCTACAGGAAGTCTGAAAACAGTTTCTACAGGAAGTTTGAAAACAGTTTCTACAGGAAGTCCGAAAATAATTTCTACAGGAAGCCTGGAAACAACTGACACAGTTTCTACAGGAAGTATTGAAACAGAGCAACAAAAGGAGAAACCACCCAAGATTTTGGCCAGGGAGGCAGCAGCTGTGCTAGCTACCTTAAGCACATCTCCACAGCAAAAAGGGAAGCGAAAAAGGGAACCTTCCATGTACTTTAAGGAAAGAAGGAGCATGCGGATAAACGCTGGCAAACCCTAGCCACAGTGAAAGGAGCCAATTACAATTGAGGACACCACAGCTAAATAAAAAAAAGAGTCTCCTTCAAAGACATCCATCATCTATGAATGAGGAAGCCAGAAGCCTTCGCCTAGAGAGATAAAATTAAGATGATGGACTCAAAGACAGTTCTACAGGAAGTTGAGACAGTTCTACAGGAAGCTGAGAATTCTCTATAAGAAACTCGGGCTAAGCTAAGAGAGACCAAGAAATTGGAGGAAAAGGTGGCCAAACAATCACAGGAAGAAGGAAAGACAAGGAAACGTCTGATGAATAGCAAAGAGAGGGCAAGCTACAGGCTAAGGTTGAGGCATTAACAAAACTGCTACAAGAAAAGGAACACAAGTAGTGGGAAGAATTAGGGAGAAAAGCATGGTTTCATGACCAAGAAAAGGACATCACTTCAGAATCTTGGCATGATAGGGAGGCCACCAGGGCCATCAAATATGAAGAGATAGATTAGTTGCTCAGAGGATGAGCAACACTTTCAATAGGGGGGTGATGATGAGCCCCAAAAATGGATAATTATATGGGCTCATTCAGCCTCCTAATTTGACTTAATCCACCATTCTCATTAGTTTATTTCATGTTTTTGATTATATTTATGCTAATAGAGTGAATTGGGTTAGTCATTATGCCAATAAGTCTGATGTGTGCTTTATGCAGTCTTTTTGGTCAATTTGGAGACAAAATCAAATGTTTAAATGAGCACTTGGCAGCCAAATTCGTGGAGAGGATTTTTAGGAAGGTGTCCCCTTAATTTATGGGCACTTACCTCAAATTATCCACCATCAGCTCGGAGTTCAAGGGCCACCAAATCGATTATCACAAGGGCAGCCAAGCAAGTCAAGTAGGACTGCTGTTAACTGCAAGTTTTGGGCAGCCGATCCCTAAATTTAGGGGACTATGGGGTCCTCAATTGTATAAATAGGGATTAGGGCTCATTTCAGTTATTCCTTGTAGGCAGAAGTTAGCTAGTTTGTATTTCGGTTTTTAGACTTTTTTAGCAGTAGTTTAGCTCTCCATTTCAGCACATTTTCAAGTTTTCCTTGTGGACAGTTTTTGGAATGTAACTATTATTTTGATCAATAAAGATGAATCTAGCTTTGCACCAGCTCTAATCTCTCTTAGGAGGCTGTAGCTCTTAGGGTTGGGCCCATCTCAAGTTCCCAATAGTTCCTTTGTTTTCCTTCATGTGTCTTTGCTGCATTCTTCGAATAAAATCTGCTATTAAGATTTAAATCTTGTTTTGTTATTTAGGTTGTTTTTTATGGTTAAAGTAGCTTTTCATGTTCAGCTTTACTTGATAGGTTAATCACAGGGAAGATCTTCAGAGAAAGGCTACCAAGCACCTTGGATCTCACCTCCCCCTCAGTGGAATCATGAGCTGGGACCAAGGTGACCTTGCTTCCACCAAAAGCGTTGTTTTGCTTTGTCATGCAATCCTTAGTGTTGGAATTCTCATTTGTAGACGCTGATATTAGTTGTGTTTAAATGCTTCAGTTTATGATTGCTTAGTTGCATAGTTATTTCATTTCGAATAAACTTCTGTTCATTTCCTTTTGCTGTTACTTAGGTTAGATTAGAGTGAAGTAACTAGGTCATAGGTTTTCTAAGTGTTTGTTTGTTCAGTTTGAAAAATAACTTGCAGAGCGCCTATCATACTTCTCCATCTGCCCATACTCCATCCAACCTACCTGCTTCACCCTCCATTTCAGATCCTTGCCTTACCTTTGCGACGTTCCCTCACATTGACCTACTTTCTATATTATTGTGTAGCATTGCCTTATCTCTCCTTGAACAAATCCAACCGTCCTTATCACTCTTCAGCTCCATCCCCTAAGGCCTGGACCTCCTCACACCATTATCTCACCTCCATACCCACTCCTTCATCTTTCTCCCTCCATCCATCCTCCAAAATCCCATTTCTGAACATCCTGTAGAAAATTATAGACATCCTGTAGAAATTCCAGAACATCCTGTAGAAACCCTGTAGACTTCCTGTAGAAGCTCACGAAAGTGGTTTCTTGATAGCCAAACTCTGTGAAATTCTCTGGAAGGGTGCTAGGGACCCCTTAGACCCTGTCCGAACCTTCCCAACCTCTTGCAAGCATTTTCTCTCACTGATCCGCCTCTGCACAGTAAAAGACAGTGAAAGCACATGCATGATAATTCTGACAACTTATTCAAAAATACAAAAAAGATGTTTTCTTCAGATAGTGATAACTTAGACACATGCATTTTACTTTCCTAGAAGTCAATGACATCTCTCTCAGTAGCTTGCATCCTCTTTCTTGCATCCGTAGGGCTAGCTAGTAAAATTAGGGTTTGCGTCTGCTTTCAGCTTTTCAGTTTCTTTCTGCAAGTAGATTAGCTTCCTTTGAGTTAGCTTTCATCCATCAGTTAAAAAGCTTCTTCTCAGAGCTCATAGAAGTTGGCTTAAGCCCCTAGTGGACTTGTGCTAGCTGACCAAGTGATAGCTGCGGCAAGAGCTAGTACTTGTGCATACAACACCGTCGCTTCCAAGTTTGTTACGAACTATCGGGTTGATAAAATTAAAGAAGGGAGTCCCAAGAGTTGCAGCATTATTTCTGCAATACTGGGGCCCACCACATTCAAATCCTATTATTATTATTCTTTTTCAAATCTCAAATGTAGTAGAACAAGAACAAAATGACTTATATGTGATAGAGAGGGTAGCAGAAGGAAAGCATCGAACTAATATGTGATGAGAAGAATGGTGTGAATGAACAGTGTGAAGGAAAGCATTGAACTAATAGAGTTGGAGAAGAAATATTTGATAGACTAGAGGAGGTGTTGCATTGGTTCAATATTCAAATGCAACTCCGCATTGTAGGTGGTTGGGTTTGGGTTAAGATTTTTAGAAAGGATTGTTATGAGATCAATATTTCTTTGGATAACATGTTAGGTCAAAATTTTTACAAGAAGGTCAATGAATATTTGGCAAATGTTGAAATATGATATTGTTATGTGCCAACGATGAAAGACCTACGTTATATGTTAATGGTAGGATTGTTAGTGCACGTGATTGATAGGAGTCTGGCATTCCAGTGGGAGTATTATGCATTGGAAAGATGAATCGTTACATAGTCAACAAATTAGATAGGATGAAGCATTACATTTTCAATGAATACAAAATAGTTTCATAAACAAGAGTGGTATGCGTTAAATGATGACAATGCTAGAGTAGTTATTGTATGTGGAGTTGTGCGTTATGTATTATGACAGAAAATTGACATATGGGAAGTTACATGGATGTGGAATGTTTCATAGCTAGGGTTGGTTACATAAACATTCTAAGAAACCAACTTGAGCGAGAGTACTCTACATTACTTGTCTAAGTATGGTCTAATTCAGATGCGTTATGGACAGTGCTGAGTTAGATACATTAAGATGTCATTATCAGAGAGCTCAAGTAGACATTACAAATATTGAAAGAGCATTACTAACTAGGGTTTGAAACCCATCCAAAGCTCATAATTAATACCCCTACCTTTTCCTTACTTCTTTTAGCTACTACAACTGTGGGCCCACCAAGAGGAAAACCTCAATATATAGGGTTTAATTTTAAAGAAGTTTACTGTTATTAATTTTGAATTACAATGTTGAGAAAACCGAGTCCAAAATTGAATTTGTTTCTGAAAATGAACATGAAGACTCACTAACCTCGATGTCATGTTTGAACCTGAAGGATAAACTGGCCTAGAAACAAGTTTGCAGAGGGAGCAATAGAAAAACCCATTGCCCCTACATTGCACCTTCAGAGGAACCAATAGAAGCATTTCCTCAAGGCTGAAGACTTTCAAGGGAAATATTACGACAGATGCCCACACATGTGGTAGATACAACATTAGAAGGATATATTATCATGACCTAAATATTTAAAGTCCCTATTGTAGAATATATACTCCTTCAAACCCCAACGCTAATATTGACTGTGTTTACTCATGTTTTGTAGAAAATACTAAAGAATATATATTATGGAAATGTGGTTAAAATCTAGTTAAATGCTTTATGGTCAATGAGGAATTTAGGAGGAAGACCTGATTTTTCTTTTCTCAATCTATGATTTGGAAAAATTTTGGTCTAAGAATCTTAATGCTCATGAAAATATGAAGCAATTGTTTTCCTGAAATGCAGATAGAGGCAATCATTTTGCTCAACAAAGAGGTATTGGTGTAAATAGTGGTGCAATAACATATACAAAGTCACTTCCTTGGACAAATAAATCATTTTTGTTTTCGTGAAGGTCATGGAATTTTTTCTTGTTGATGATGATCATGGAATTTTATCTTGTGTGGTGGTATTTACATTACCTAGATGATGTATCTCCTTTGTCTCTACAAAGATGTTATTTTCAAAAATTTTGAATGACACAGAGATCAACCTATCTGTGCTAGAGTGAATGATCTCCTCATGTCATCTCAATACTATTCATGATCCATAACCAAACTTATTAACCAAACCTACACAATGATGTAAATGGTGGCTATAGTTTATTTTGAAGAAATTATAGGACTTACAAGAAGAACTAGCCCTTAAAATGTTCACATACGAAATAAAGGTAAGGAGAAATAAGTGTTGAGTCTTGCTGAGTTTTGGTGATCCAGGATACTTTCACTTATAGATGTATGAAAAGAATCACATGTAAATATTGCAGCTTAACATAGAAAACTTAATGTGTACACAAGAAAAGAAGCAGAAACACATAAAAGCATGAAGCAAGACACAAATAGTAGATAACGGAGTTCATCCATCTCATACTACATCTCTGGGCCCTGCTCGATCAATGTGGAGGACTTTATATATTAAATGACATGAAAAGAGAGAATACAATCATCTACTACGTAAAAAAAGGCTTATACCTCCATTCTAAAAGATGGCTGAGAAATGAAGAACTCAGATGGAGAAATGGACAGCACCACTGCATCTGGTGATCACTAATCAGAGGTTGTGGAATCTGCCCTCTACATGCTTTTCAATGCGATTCCCCTTTAAAAGGCTTAAAACCATGAAAATTCCTCCTTTTCAAAGGGGTAAGAAAATATTCTTTCTACCATAACTTTGTCATCCAGACTCGGATTGGAGTGCCATTCGCACCATTGGAATCAGGGTGATGAGCACTTTGATTTGATGTCAGGATATTCGCTTTTCTGCCACTTGAATTTTTGAGCTTTTCCATGCCATTGTATCTGAAGATCCACCTAGATCAATCCTCCCCATTGCGGAGCTTTTGGACCACCAAAATCTTTCATTAGTCAATTGGCAAGTGAGGGAATTATTCCCTCACCTTTTCCTTCTCCAACTATTTGGTCTTGCTGGGGTGCATTCCCTTAAAACTCACTCAAAGGTAGTCCACCTCTCCTTATTGTGAAGTCCTGGTCCTTCTGTCAAGGATGATGTCTTCTGGTAACTCATCGAGATATTCTGGAGAAAAATCATCAATTGTAGGAGCTGTGCCCACATCATCTGTGTCCATGATCAATGGTGGTTCATACAACTTTAAGTTCTCTACATTCACTATTGAGTACATCTGCATATAAATAAGAAAATGAAGATGAAAGGCATTGTTTCCGATCTTCCCAATATGGTGAATGGACCATACCGGATTGATCTCAACTTATTCCCTTCTCCCTTCATCTTGTCCTTGCTGATGTGGAACCACACTTTGTCACCCACTTGGAATTGGTGGTCGAATTGGTGTTTGTCATGTCGAGCCTTATAATGACCTTGACTTTTCTACAACTACTCTTGTATTGCTTGGTGAATTTGCTGGATTCGCTGAATGAACTGCTGAGTTTCATCCCTATCATTACGTCCATCGGAGCCATATTCCCTTCCAAATACCATTTCAAAAGGGTCCTTTGGCAGGTAGCTAAAACATGTCTCAAATGGTGAACGCTGCGTAGGTGAATGCACTACTCGGTTGTAGGAATGTTTTACATATGGGAGATGTTCATCCCACAAAAGCCTCGTAGCAAGTGTGCCATGGTATGGTTGACAACGTCTGTCTATCCGTCAGTCTGTTGATGAAATGTTGTGCCTCTTTTTAATTTGGTGTCCATCATCTTCCACAAGCTGGTCCAGAACTCTACAAGAAAATGGGAGTCCCAATCTGACACAATAGATGTGGGTAATCCAAAATGGATTCAAACATTCTGAAAGAAAAGAGAAGCAGTCTGCTCTATACTAATCTGCTTTTTACAAGGCATAAGAATACACGTCTTGCTAAAACAGTCAACGAAAACATACAAATAGTCATGAATCTTCCTAGAAAAAGGAAACCCTCCTACAAAGTCCATTGACACACTTTCCCATGGATGACTCAGAATAGGGAGTGGTGTGTACATCCTGAGTTTTCTATTAGAGGGCTTTGAAACAGAACACATCACACAACCCTTTACATAGCGAGTCAGAATGTTTTTCATATGAGGCCAAAAACAAAATCTCTGTACATGACATAAAGTATTTTCGACACCAAAGTGTCCAGACACAAGAGAGGTGAGGGCCTCTCGAACTACATGTACTCTTTCCCCTGTGGGAATACACAATTTACCAAGGTGATACAACAGTTTCCCCTGCAAGTGATAGTTTTCCACCTATGAACCATGGTTTAGTTTTGCATAAATCTCCTTAAAGTCATCATTGTTAGCATATTGTTCAGCATAACTCTCAAAAGACAACAAAACATTATGCAAAATAACAAAAGCAGAAATAGGAGGGCGAGATAGCATATCGGCCACCTTGTTGCTAGTGCCCTTCTTATACTTTATTACCAGGTGAAACTGTTGAAGAAAACCCATCCACCTGAAATGACGAGATTGCTGCAACTTGGTTTGTGACTGAAGGTACTGCAAGGGCAGATGATCAGTATGGATGATGGTCTCCTAGCCGATCAGGTAGTGTTTCCACTTTTTCACACTCTAGACCAAGGCATAAAGCTCCTTGTCATACGTGGGGTAGTTTATCATAGCTTGAGAAAAATTCTCAGAATGGTAACAAATCAGCTTCTTGTGCTACATCAATACAACTCCCATGGCATAGCTGTTGGCATCGGTTTCGCTCTTGAATGGGTGTTGAAGAGCAGGTAAGGCTAACACTGGCGCGGTGTTGATCTTTTCCTTCAATGTTCCGAAGGACTTATGCTATCTTTCTTGTAGAAATTTTGAATAATTTAACACATATTCAATGGAGATTATCCTGATCATGTACTATTGCGGAAAACATACACAATACATAAGCTCCTCTACGTTGATCATCAATATAGCAGCATCAATAATAATAAAACATCAAGAGCATTCACAAATTAACACAGTATGTATCCCGGGGAAAGCATCTCGCTAAAAACCCCAACTATCTGTTTATTAATGATTGAGTCATGTAACATTACACAGCATGATACTTCTCACAAGTATCTCCACCTCTGTTACACACAATACAGCTCAGATCTGATCTCCAAATCTCTTCCACTGCTTGCCTGCCTCCACTGCTCAATACCTGCATGAGAATAATGATGAATGGCTAAAGCAAACTTGTATTTCCCTTGGATATACCACACAATCCTCATTGGCAATACTCAATCCCTCTGATTGTGCAAATCATCATGCACAACTATAGTCACAACTGATAGCAATCTGATCCTCTAACACCTGTCCCTGCTGAACTGAACATGCACTGACATGCAACTGAGTTAACTGATGTATTCATTAGTTGTATTATGAGTTAATAACTTGTGAATTAATTAAAACTAATTCACCCAACTCATCTCTAGTCTATTTCCAGTTAGACTAAATACAACCAGTTTAACAAAGCTAAACTGAACACAACTCCATCAACTGCACCTCCAGTCCACTAAACTCAACTCACTTGAGTTCTAGCTGAAGTCCTGCATGCAAATATTAGTCATCCCATAGGTAACCACGTATTTCCTTCTGGGATCTGCATGTACCACATCCGTAGCTCATCCTGAAGTGCTCCAAGAGAATAAGACAAAGTTTATAGTCTAAATATTATTATGAGCTAATAATATTTGACTGTTCTATATTTAGACTGAGCAGTCACTCCGCTGTGGTCTAAAAATAGAAGTCCATCTATTTTCCCAACTTGATCAATCATCCATAAACAACAACCTGCAATCCATAGACATGATCCATATGTCTAAAAATAGACATGTCTAAAAATAGACTTGCGCCAAAAATAGCCTGCGGGCCCACTTAGTGAAGGCGACTCTTTTCACTAAGCTCCATCATCTTGTTGCAATCTCAACAAACCATAGCTAATAAAATAGACAGGTTGCTCATTTCCCTGATTATCCTTTTTTGTCAACATGACTCTTAGAGATGAATCTGAAGCAAAGGTATATAATATAAAATCTTTGTTGAAATCCAGACTATAGAGAGTAGGAGATTTAGCAATGGATTTCTTGATTCCACTTGTATCATGCATCCTTCTTTATCATATTTTTCAAAGGTTTAACTACTTGGGAAAAAGCATAAATAAACTTACAAGGAAGTTAATTTTACCCAGGAAAGACTGCATAGACTTCTTTCCATTGGGATGTAGAATTTGTGTGATAGATTTCACTCATTCAGGATCAATTGATACCAATATTGGTTATTATATGTCCCAAAATATTACCTTTAGAGACTAGGAAAATACTTTTCTTTGGATTGAGGGAAATCCCATATTTCCTGCAATGTTCAAAAATTTGGTTCAAGTGATGCAAATAGTCTAATATTTTACTAGAAAACATCGTTAAATCATCAAGGTAAACCACCATTCTTTGATCAATGAGCTCTCTAAATTCAATGTCCATCTCCCTTTGGAAGGTGGCTCCAACATTAATAAGACCAAAGGGGATGTGTTGAAAGGAAAATGTCCCCCAATTTATCTAAAATGTAGTCTTTAACAGATCTGATTCGGAAATTAAACTTGATTCTAGCAAAATAATCCATTAATCAAGGAAAAAGTTTTTGAGCCAGAGATCATCTACAAAATATGATCCATAAAGGGGATAGGGTAATTACCTTTGGTAGAATCCTTAATCAAGATTCAGAAATTGACGTATAATCAAATCTCACTAGAATTCTTCCTCACATGTACCAGTTTGGAGAACCAAGTGGAGTGCCTGACCCTAAAGATGATATGTGCATCTAACAACTAGATGAGAGGCTCCAGCGTCGGGTGCACTTTCCTTAACTTATAATAGAATGGATTGACCCCGTCCTTTATGGATATCACATGTTGGATTATATGGGTGTTATACAATTTGACATCATTGTACATCAAAGAAAACACATCACGATATTTCTCGAATAAGTCGATGAATGCTCGTCTCTCAACAGGTGAGCAAAAAATTCCAAGATTGATGAAATTAGATTTTGCCTCTGTTCCAAGATTGACTTGTTGATGAATAAAGTGGAGGTTTGAATCATGGTATTAAGAGGTCCTTGAAACCATCCATATAAGTAAAAAAAAAATTCATGTGTAACAACACCTTTTGGCATGGGGTTTCCCTTACGTGAGTTAGCCTCTTCTTGCAGTGTTATTTCATGCTCTTCTTCATCTATTCATGCATCTTTAAACATTTTCACATTGGTGATGAAGTTGAGTATGTATAGATCATCATTAAAAACATTAAAATTAGTCACATTGTCTGGGACGAAGGGTTTATAAAAAATTTCAATAGAAAACCCATCCCTAAACAATGTGAATCTAGCTGCAGCTTTAGATAAAGTATCAGCAATAGAATTTTTAATCCTAGGAACAGATTTAATACCAAAATCCTTAAAGGAAGAGATCAACCACCATACCTCTTGTTGATAGTTTTTAAGGTGAGGTGATAATAATTGGATTTTGTTTCATACATATCTTGTGATGAATTCTAAAGCACTAATTTCCTTCAAACATTCAACCATTAGGTCAATAGATTTCTTCAAACTAAGGATCAACAATTTGTACTCGATGGTGTTATTAGTACACTAAAATTCTAACCTACAAGAAATAAAAACCTTTTTTTTGGGGGGGTCCATCAAGATACAGTCAGCATCGGTTTTGTCTTAAGTCTTAGACCCATCATAATATAAATTCCAAACATCACTATCATTGAAATCTAAACTAAGGCTATTTACATCTAAAGTATAAGATTCATTGCCATCAGTTGGACGACAAGGAAGGAGTTCCAACTACAAATCTGATGGGATTGGTGATTGCAAGGCTTCATAACACTTGATGCTTGTCTCCAAGAAACACATTCCCAACTCTTCTTGACCGAAGTTAAGAGGTTCATTTGGTACTTTTAGCTCAGTAACGGTATGCTTCATATAGGGTTCATTGTTGACTTTGATCTGGTTATTCTTTCCTTTATAAGGATACAACCAATCAATCGAAAAATATCCATGTAGTTTGTTGGACCAGTCCCTACTTAACAACAACCCATATGATTTAGGTATGTCAACAATCATTGTGACAATGCATTAGTGTACCCTAGAATCAGAGGAGAGTCTAATAATGACATTTTTCAACTCTCCAATAGCAGGGACTTGATATCTATCGAGTTGGATAATCTTATCATTCATATTCTTGGGATCAATGTTCAATTTCTTATAGATTGATAAAGGCATGACATTGGTGGATGCGTCAGAATCAAAAATAAAAGTGTGCATGTTATAGTTAAAGATCTAGAAAATTAAAAGAAATGGAGTTGAACCCTTAGAATTGGCATTAGTAGCATTGACAATGGACTGAAGATTAATCAAAGTTTTGGATTGACCAGAAGAGGTATATTTTGAAGAGGTAGAAGACTTACTGGTGCGAGACATAGTAGCAAAGGTTTTTATTTTTAACTCCAATTGATTAGCTATCTTAGAAATTTCATAAAGTGAAATATTAGCTTGTGTCTTCTTCATGTCTCCAATAATTTTATATCCCATATCCAAAGACACAGTTTCTTCTTTGGATGAGTGAGGAGTAGAAGCAGGTTGTGAAGATTTAGTTGGATTTTTAGGAGTATTGGAACTACCTTTATTTTCGGTCGAAGTGCTCTTTAAGGTTTTTCCAGATGAATCTTTAGGAGACAAAGTCAAAGGTTGGGTAGGATTTCTTGAAGGCAAGATTGTTATATACCTAGGGGGGGTAATATGGGGTACCGAGGGAGGTACCCAAGGTAATAATGTAATAATGGGATGGGCCATAGTAATAAATAAGGTGGTTAACCCATGTCATGTAAGGGACCACAAGTAGTCAATAATAATGTAAGGGGCCCAT